>JABWIB010006894.1:21104-33548 GCA_016617825.1 Platyplectrum ornatum
GCTGCCATGGCCCACCCCTCTCCTCCGGCATTGCACACAATTGCACACCTTGTAGTTACAACTCTCTAAATTAAATCAATAAGATTTGTAATAATTTATAGACAAATAAAGACTTTGTGCTATACAAGCACCTGATTTATTAATACAATAATGAATTTGACGGCATTGTTCTAAATCACTGCAGATCAGAGGCCCTAGTCATAGGCCATATAGGCGGCCACCTATAGCCCTGCAGGGTCAGTGGTCCCTGGCAGCACTGTGCCTATATGGCCCTCACCTATCACCACAGCCACCACTGCCAGCTCCACGGCAGCTGCAGTTGTGTTCTTAAGAGGACGCCACGGATCAAACATTCAAAAGACTTCTGTGTGACATAGGTGAAATGGAATCTCACCATACACCCTGGTAAAGATACACTTCTAATCAGCACACACTGAGGCTTAGCAGGCTGCCATTTCCTTTCATCAGTCATTGTCTGACAGGATGCAGCACTGAGGGGCGATTTTATCAATTTCCACATAAGGTTGGTTAGCATTGTCCTTAGAGAGTGAGAACAAAGCGGAACGTTATTGTTCTCTTGATCTTATAATTCTTGATATTTAAATTACAAACACAGTTAGTGCTATTGCTAACTGTAAATCTAACCCTAACCCGCAGCCTAGAAATAACCCTAAATGTAACCCTAATGCTAAATGAATACTAACCTTAACCCCATAACTATAGTCCTAAACTGAGCAATCACCTGTTTATCTCACTTCTCAGTTGAGTCGTCAACATAATGGACAACATAATCATGATAATCATCAAGNTAATGGGGTCAATCTCACATTTGTCTCTCCTTTTCTCACATCTCTGCCTTTTCCAGTTGTACGTACTAATGTTTATCTTTAAAAAGGGCAGAATCATATTTATAGTTTAAAAAAGTCATAATAAACTGGTTTGAAAGTCTCACTGTTTGCAGGAAAGTGAGTGAGGTGTCATAAAGTAAATGATATATGTGGACAGATATAGAGTTCATCATTGTGGCTGTATTGTTGTTCTTCCATCTCGTTACTGCATGTAAAGAGATGAAAACAGACTACTCTCTCCTTCAGTCCAGTTCGAAGCTTTATGATACTAATTGGCTCATCAAACCAGCTACGCATGCTAACCAGCTACGTGCCCTTTTTAATTCACTCTATTTTTTCCTTCACTTCACAACACTTTATTTTAACATTATTTCGCTGTTACTATATCTCTCGATGATTTTAACAAGAATCTAATAAAGTGTGAACTTTTAATAAAATTATGATTTCTGCTCTCCTGTGATAAGTAGGGCCCCCTGGAGCAATCAGTGAGCTTTGTGCATCCCATATACAGAACAGTCTTTTCTTTCTCCTTCTTTTTTATTGTTACATATAGTTCTGGGGATTGCACCCCCATTCCATTAATTGATTTATCATATACAACAACATATTGAAATAACTAGGGTTTGAAATAACTAGGGTCCAGGAGAATATGTGTGCGGTGATACTTTCTTTATTTTTCAACTTTTGGTTTCTCCCACTCGGTAAAAACTAACGATTTTGCCGTCCACCCCCTGGACGGCAAAATCTATATTTTACTGTGTATGAGCAAGGCTTGACTTAATCAAGTCCTGCCCACCATAGTAACGTTCAGGGCTGAGGCAGTGACTTACATTAAATTACTGCCTCAGCCCAGGTCCTGGTAGATTTGCAGACTCTAGGATACCAGAAGAACTGTCCATAATTCAGGAGTCTCCCAGACATTCCAGCAGAGTCGGCAACCCTCACATATAACTGATTATGAATTTTATTTATTATTTTGTTTTATTTTATAACCGAGGTCACCCACATTAGGTTTATAAATATCTATACAAGTTATCTTTGGTGTTTCTTTTAGCAGCACCCATGGTAACCAGTCAGAAGACATGCAAAGATCTTGAGGAATATAAGCATATGAATCCTATACAATTTACAATTAAAATAAATAAATCCACATTGTATTATAGATTGCTATTTAATGATCTCTTATTTACATGAAATAATACCGGCAGATAAATTACAAAGCTGTAACTTCAATATCCTGGATCATTGTCTGAAGAAAGTTTTATAATATTCTTGGTGGATTTGACACAGCAGAAAAATAAAAAGATATTTTATCATTCATTGTCTGAGCTTAATTCTCAGTATTGATACATTACTCCGGTGAGGTTAAATGTCCGAGCGTACGAGCGTCTCAGACAATAAATTCTTCAGATCTGATTCTGCTTTCATAAATTGAGCTGGTGACTGTCCTATTTTCTGCNCTCACTGATATATCACGTATGTTTCTGTCTTTCCATCCTCATTGTTCTGTTTGGTGGAACTTCTTACCGCCAAAAACATAAAAACGTTAAAGATATTTCTTATGTTTTTCCCAAACATACTGAAAAACTCTACTGTGCTAGAAACTTTGAACATGTATTTTTTAGGACTAAAAATTCTTAAAACAAAAAGCGCAAGTAGAAAAGCGGCTGCCGGAAACCAGCTTTATCCCACCACTGAACACTACCCTTAGATACCTTTGGGATACCTTCGGATGAGGAGGCACNGATGGATACGAAAATTGGAAAATTCACATGTCTGGATCCAGTCCTTAACCCAGGCTGTCGGACATTCCGGGAGATTCCCAGATTAAGGTATCCCGGGAGAGTCGGCAAATCTCCCAGGACATGGACTGAGGCTGCAACTCTTGAAAGTTGTTCAAAGTTTTCTTTTTTATTTCTTAAACGAAAAATTGATTTTATATATATATATATATATTTTTATAGTATTTTCTGTCTCTGCTTGGAAGGTGATTATCCTGTTACACTTCAAACAGCCCCCCTCACGTTCATAGGAGGTGCTGCATAGAAATACGACCATATTTGTCCTCTGGTCTTTACCTTATTCTTTATTCATTATAATTTAATTCCTTAATGATTGGGACCCTGCTTTCTTTCATGCTCTTCTCTCTACANATGATTTGCTTCAAAGGACGCATCTGTTATTTTATTTCTGCTGAAGTGGGCTAAAACCAGACAGTTATCTTGAAATGCTGTAATTTACATCACCTCGGTGTACCCAGAATTCAGGTCACTGTTAAATATACACTCCTGCAGGTGAAATCTTTATCTTGTGTCTGCGAGCCATTACATCACATACATATGAATATATCAATAAAAAATTCATTATGACATCCGTCTTTGGCGCATCTTCCATTTAATAGAGATAGGTTTTCAGACGCTTTACACATGTAATGAAAAATTAGACGGTTGGATCTTTGTCTGAGGCATTTTTACAGAATGTTCCTTAATCTGCCAGCAACTGTTTCATTACAGTATTTTGCTGACGCCCTGTTAAAATGTAATTGTACACTGTGGCGATATTAAACTGAAAAAGGAGGTCTTTAAACGTAAATTAGCTTCAAATTATTGCCTAGAAGTGGAAGAGAAACTGGTAAACAGATTCAGGATTACACAAACTAGATTTTATAATCATACATCCCTGTATCTTAATCCTCATTAGCCGAGACTCAACCTTAGGAATATTTTCATATACTGTTATGTGATTTATTTTACAATTAAAAATCCTGATGAGATACCTGAAATAATTAACTCTTTGAACGTGATTCAGAGTTTTGTGCATATACATGAAACACATGCAGGGGCTCGTTCAGAGTTTCTGCCACATATGGAGGACTGAATACAGAATTGCGCACCCGCCTGTTTTTAAGGTTGTAAGTGCAGTGTGAATTTGCACTGTGCAAGGAAATTTGCACTAAAAATAGGCGCATATGTCTGCATGTGACTACTGAGCTTGCGAATAGGCAAACACAGAAAAGGGGGGCGTTATACGATGTGCAAAGTTGGTGCTGCAAATGTCATACACATTTTCTTAATTGAAACATAAATTACTTCAATTTGCACAAGAAAATTGTTTATATAGCTGCACATACAAATTCGTATAGCTCACGACGCAACGTGGGGCACGTGCTATCCAGGGATTTTTGTTTTTGCAGGAACAATTATCTTGCCATGCTCAGGCAGAACACCAGAAGGATCCTATGCAGAGTCCACNAGCTCAGGCCATACACTGTATGGTTAGTTTATTTTACATAAAGATGATTGTTGTAAACATTTTTAAAATTTTTGTTGTCACTGATAAAAAAAAAAACCTGTGTAGTAGCTGGCCTTTTCCCCTATGGCATACAAATATAGAGTTGCGAGTTTCTTCTATAGCACGCACCTCTGGATAGACCACACATCGCATGCGTCTAAAACTCTGGATCTAGAATAGAATGTCGAAGTTATTTAGATTTGGCCATAAAAAGGCATTCAACTAAATCATTGTATCTACAGTCATCTAAATGAATAATCATTTAAGACAAACTCAACATTTGTACCTTTGTTTCTGTGGAGATCAGTCCTGATTGGTACCTTAATTAGTCTAAAATTGATTTCAGCAACCATTGTTTTTTTTTAAAAAAAGGAATAAGAGTATTTAAAGTCAGATAAGAGTATTTAAAAACAGAGAAGTTTGAAATTCAGATGGAAAGTTACACCTGGAGAAAGCTGTTATATTTTAGAGTAAATTTTTTTTCTTTGATCTGGGATACTGTTGATTTCAATGTTTTTTTTTCTTTCTCTCATTCCTGAACAAATACCTTTATTCCACATAAATCAGTTTTCTTGGGCTGTGATGGGAGAGAACGACTGACACGACGCTGTGATCTGAAAAGGCGGCTAATTTGTAAAAAGAAAGAAAAATAAGTTTTTACAGCTACAAAGCTTCCTATTACCACTACTCTTCTCTAATGCTGACTGCAGAGTGGGTCCGCCCGACAAAGCACCCCCACACTGTGCTTCATTGCAGACCTTCCGTTACAACCATCAACACGAAGGATTATGTTACTATAATCGCCCCTTGACTTCTCACCTGCTGCACTCAGAATAGTGGAAACATATTTTTTAATTAAAAAAAAAGCATGAAAAAAAATCTTCAAAGCCAGTCATTTTCATCCGTGCAGCCTACAACGCTGGTTCTAGCATGGTACGAGACAAACACGCTTTAGCCCTGAGACGAGCTTATTCCTCGGACTTAATTAAAACTCTGTTGCCTCTTTTATTCAATTTATGAAGCCCAGCCAGTAGGATTAAGCGATTATGGAGGGTGGGTGTGGGGGGGGGAGACCCATTTGTGAACAAGTCATAAGCCGGAGTTACTAGGCATCTCGGTTGTACTACATTAAATTAATAAGGAATGAATAGACTGATCCATTATAAATAAAACAGTGGGGAGTCGCAGTATTGCTTCATACTTTTCTGCACACTCCTCAGAGAACATTTGTGTGAAATGATTATGTTCATATTCATTCAATTGGAATTCTGCAAAAGTGGATGCATAAATTACTCTAAAGATCTCCGATGTAGTGTTTATGTTAAACATTATGTGAGTGAATTAATATGTCTATTATGAAGCCATTACCATCCAGTGTATTTACCTACATACACAACCCCAGATGTTTAACCCTTAGCTCTCCTCAACCAGGCGCCAGTCACTTCTTGTTAAGAATAAAGAGGTTTTTTTTATTAACCTGTTTTATAAATGAAATTAGGCCTGCATAGCTAATGTTTTACTTCATTCACTTTTCTTTTCATATACATAAGAAACCAAGCCATGCATATAATNAGAAATGTGCTGGTGAGATGCAGAGAACGTCACTGCAAAGGGTTGGCTGAGCATCATGGAAACTGTAGTTCACCAGGCAGTGAAAGATAGTGCAAGTTTGTGCTTTGTGCTCTTTTAGGTTAGTTAGATTATAAATATTTNATGCTAGAGTGATCACAGGATGAAACCCATTTTAGACCAACCATCCCTCTACTATTCCACGCAAGGTGATGCTGGTTTACTCATTATCGCCATTAAGCTTTATCTCCACTGCTTCGGTGCAGCAGGAGGAGGTACAAAGTTACAATAAGTTGCAAAAAGAAATGGATCCTTTGGGATACATGTGGACATTTTGGCCTTTGGTCTGATATTTGCCTTTGCTGGGAACTGCCGTGGAGTCCAGGAGTCAGGAATGTTAAAAGGCTATTGGTGGTAATCAAACCTTAAAGCTAAGTTTGGAAGAGTCATAAGAGGTGGGTGCCCAATGCGTAATTAACCCGGTAGGAGTCCTGGGCAGTGGGTGCAAATGCTAGCTAGGCTCCTACTATAAATAGGCTTGCCCCAGATGGACTATAGTGTCCCTCTTTGTCGTGGCTGTGTTTTAGATGACTGAAAACCATGGTGTTGGTTTCTGAGCAACCAAAAACCCCTCTAATCACTTTACGGCAAGCATGCATCCCGGAATTGAGTAGCCTGCTCGACATTTCTTTAACAGAGTTTTCTCCAATCATGTAGAGACAAGGAATGGCTTCTGATAATTAGGAAGATAATTTATGCTGCTGAAACATATAGTCAAATACGCCTATTGGAAATTTAGTAAATTCCTATATATTTACATACACTATTACAGTTTATTGTGATATATTGATATGTATTCAATTTAAATATTATTTCAATGGCTGTACATTTTTTTTATCATAAAGGAAAATAAAACCTTACTAAAGCATATAACTATATATAGTGTTACTTAATGATATAGCCTATAACTGCTCCATCAGTCCTAATAATATGTGACCATGACAGGAAACAGTGTTTCTAGATATGAAATTTATGAAGACACTGGTAATGCCGCAGCAAATTTTATGCCTAGTCCGCATGTCAATATTTATTTCAAGCCAAGTGAAAATGGCAATCGATAACTGTTTTGAAATAACCTACGTCCGTAGTACTAATAGATTGTAATGCTAATAAAGATGGCTTCATGTTTAATTCTGAGAGGACATTGCCTCCTGCCTGATCGGATTTGTCCAAGCAGCAGTCACCTGCGGAGGAACTTGGTCTAGTGGTGATGTAATTCAGGCTGAAGGGCCGTCACTGCAATGAACATCTCGTCTCCTGTGTCTTCTATCTGTAATGATAAAATATCTGCTGCAAATCAAGTTACCTGTTATTGAATGTAAAAGACTCTGCTAGGGAACAATTACAGTTAATCACATTCATACGGACAGTCAGGAATGTAAGTATTAAAGGGGACAAGTTGTCAAAAATAAGATGAAAAACAATGTCACTATAGCGCCATGTTTTAACTTACAATGGTCATATAAAGGGGCTTAAGATATNCTCTATGATGGTGGAACCATTTTGNTTGGTCCTACCACAACCAGAGGCATAGTATGGATTAATGGAGCACCCAACATGTTCTCCCATAGTGTGCCAGGGAACAGAGTAACTATGAAAGGTAGTGATTTTGTAACTTACATGGATATTGAGTGTTAGGTGTGTATCTACATGCCTCATTTCTAAGTTCATTCTTACAGCACTGGATCCATCTTTCCCCCAACTATACATTTCTCTCTCTNTGGGCTCCATTTACTAAGGTTAATCCTGTTATCGGTAATTATAATAGCCAGGTTCGCATCTCCTCGCTGCCAGCCTGGCTACACTGACCACAGGACAAGACTTACCTGACCAGTATAAAATCCTAGCATTGGTATACTGCACATGAGCCATGACGTTGAGGAACATTGTTGCTGTAATCCTGCAGACCATCTATCAGGTAAATAAATTTTTTTCTAGCCTATCCTAACAGTCTCTCCATATGTTCCACCCTTTTGCTTCTTCTATCAGAGGGAAGAAAATGGAGGTCTATGGGGAGATTTAGGTATAGAGGGAATATCAACATCTTCAAATGACAATATTATTACTCACGGAGCAAGGTGTTAATCACTGCTCTGAGGGTCTGTAAATATGCAAGACTTCACTTTTCAGGCAAAAAATCCAGTTTTCATATGGAAATGGACTGTATCTTTTGTAAATGGAGTCATATGTTACATATGTCCATTTCAGACAGAGTCATCTTAACAGCACTGACGGCCCTTCATAAAATGATAATTCATCACCATGTTCTGGATTGTGTTCTTCTTTATATGAAATATATTTGTATGTAATTGTATGAGATACTGCTTTTTTCTCTGTCCTTATCCTCACTTATCCAATATCTGGTTGCTTTAATTCAGTTTTGTTGAAGGTAAGATCAAATTAATAATAACTATTTAACTATAAAGTTAAAAGTCTCTGTGTAGCGTGGATACACGTATCAAATAGGATTGCATAGTTGCCATTTTGAATTATTGTGCACGACCACGACAGGTTTGAAATTGCAATACTGATTATAGAGGGAAGTAATATCATATACGCGATGTATGAAATATGTAACTTATTGNACGGACAGTCAGGAATGTAAGTATTAAAGGGGACAAGTTGTCAAAAATAAGATGAAAAACAATGTCACTATAGCGCCATGTTTTAACTTACAATGGTCATATAAAGGGGCTTAAGATATNCTCTATGATGGTGGAACCATTTTGNTTGGTCCTACCACAACCAGAGGCATAGTATGGATTAATGGAGCACCCAACATGTTCTCCCATAGTGTGCCAGGGAACAGAGTAACTATGAAAGGTAGTGATTTTGTAACTTACATGGATATTGAGTGTTAGGTGTGTATCTACATGCCTCATTTCTAAGTTCATTCTTACAGCACTGGATCCATCTTTCCCCCAACTATACATTTCTCTCTCTNTGGGCTCCATTTACTAAGGTTAATCCTGTTATCGGTAATTATAATAGCCAGGTTCGCATCTCCTCGCTGCCAGCCTGGCTACACTGACCACAGGACAAGACTTACCTGACCAGTATAAAATCCTAGCATTGGTATACTGCACATGAGCCATGACGTTGAGGAACATTGTTGCTGTAATCCTGCAGACCATCTATCAGGTAAATAAATTTTTTTCTAGCCTATCCTAACAGTCTCTCCATATGTTCCACCCTTTTGCTTCTTCTATCAGAGGGAAGAAAATGGAGGTCTATGGGGAGATTTAGGTATAGAGGGAATATCAACATCTTCAAATGACAATATTATTACTCACGGAGCAAGGTGTTAATCACTGCTCTGAGGGTCTGTAAATATGCAAGACTTCACTTTTCAGGCAAAAAATCCAGTTTTCATATGGAAATGGACTGTATCTTTTGTAAATGGAGTCATATGTTACATATGTCCATTTCAGACAGAGTCATCTTAACAGCACTGACGGCCCTTCATAAAATGATAATTCATCACCATGTTCTGGATTGTGTTCTTCTTTATATGAAATATATTTGTATGTAATTGTATGAGATACTGCTTTTTTCTCTGTCCTTATCCTCACTTATCCAATATCTGGTTGCTTTAATTCAGTTTTGTTGAAGGTAAGATCAAATTAATAATAACTATTTAACTATAAAGTTAAAAGTCTCTGTGTAGCGTGGATACACGTATCAAATAGGATTGCATAGTTGCCATTTTGAATTATTGTGCACGACCACGACAGGTTTGAAATTGCAATACTGATTATAGAGGGAAGTAATATCATATACGCGATGTATGAAATATGTAACTTATTGTGTTTCTCGTTTCTAGTTTAGAGCCATCATAATGTTATCATTTTACAGTCAAATTATAGCTTAGGATGTGCTGTATAATATCATGCATTTGGGTTTGCGTTGTGATAAAGGGCCAGATTCAGATTTACACTCTCACGACTTACATTCTCATGGGCAAAACCATGTTGGTTGGAGATTTAGAAATGGGGGTATGGGGTATAGAAGTCAANGAAGATTTGTTGCTGATTTATATCAGTGGGAGAAGTGCTGGTATGGCATAAGACCATATACACCTCCACTTTGAGGCCTGATACATATATTAAATTTACATGCCTGATAATTCCAATGAGGCAGGAACTNAAACAGAAGAAACCTGTGAACTCACTTATCAAGATACAACGGATACCTGACCTGCTGACCAGTGGATGCAATCGATACATTGGATGTCGACATATCTTGATCTTTGGTCTCATTGGCCTAAATTTACTAAACTGCCTAAACTACTGGAAAAGTGGGAATGTTGCCCATAGCAACCAATCCCGTTCAAGATTACATCTCCAGTATGTAAAATAAAACTGAGAGCTTGAATCTTATTGGTTGTTGTGGGCAACATACTTCTCCTATTTCACTATTCCCTGTTTCATGCTCTGCAATGTTATTGTATGAATTGTCAACTGACCCTGTCTACATTTTACCGCATATTGTTGCCCATAGCAACTTATCGGATTCAAATATTTTATAGTATCTAATACGAGATTAACAGCTAGATTCTGATTGGTTCTTACTTTTTTATTCTCGCAGTTTTGTAAATATAGCCGTAATACTCTCTTTTATAATAATACCAGATAATTTCCTCTGTAATTAATCTCTTACTGTACTTCATGTTTAATAACCAGTCCTTATGGAAGCATAAGGGAATTTAAACATTTTATAAAGTCACAAAACTATTTGAATTTCCTTGTCCAGTGGTTTTTGGGTATGAATCAGCTGTCTAGACATTTTAATGGTGTTTTGGGGATTTTTCGGGTCAGTATGTTTGTAGGAGATACTTTACCATGTTCTACAGCTATGGGGTATTACGGGGGCAACATTCTAAGAAGAGCGGCATATACTGAATGAGTTAATTGTTTCATGTGGCCAGGAAGTGGAAAGTCTGCACATCTTATAGGCTGTCANGTCTGTTTCATGTCATGATGTGTAATTAAATATTTGTTTTACTTTTCTATTAGTTGATATCTTTTTTTGTATACACGGCAACTTTAGAAAATCACCTCANCGGCCACATCCTCCACATAGCCTTCCTATTTCCTGGTGCTGCCATGCTGATCTGCACAACCTAACCACTATACTATTTATACATCCATTGCTGGAGACCACATGTTCTGGTTTGGACATCCAGACATAGNTCTGTATCCATCAATGATTGTGGTCAGTCTTTCCTTACTTGCAGGTGTCCATATCCTCATTGATCATTCCAGACAGGATGAGCAAGCTGGAGGATTGCTGTGAAATACAAAACCTTTGGTTGCCCTAAGGCAAAATGTAGAAATATTTTCTTTTCATACTGTAAGACAGACATTGCCAACTGAGAGCTTGACTCTAATTGGTTGCTATGGGCAACCAATCTCACAGTTTAGTAAATTTCTAGTCTCACAGTTTCAAATAAACTGATGTGGAACATTGACCAGATATTCTTCTCTAATCACCCATCTATGGTTTTGTGGGATAATTCACGTTGTTATAATCTAGCAACAAGAATGTGAAGGCTTCTGTTGTAAGAAGGTTCTTATTACAATAGATCCTCTTATTAAGCTGGGCTCGGGTGGGATGCCTGGGAGTTTTAAAGAGGCACAGCAGTTCTAATAAAAATAACTTCTTCATACTGACATACATTTATATGTAATACTGTGGTCTGGACTGTTTCCAATGTTTATACTGAAGTTTAGGACATTTTGTAAAATAAATTTAACAAAACAAATTGGGGCCAGAGGTGGTACTGTGTGTGTATTTACTTTATATATATATATATATATATATATATATATATATAATTTATTTTAAATTTTTAAATTTTTTGCAATAGCTGCATACTCTCAAATGATAACAGTGATTTAATGTAAATCACTGCCCATGGATCAGAGTATCAGTATTTAGATTTCAGATCTTTCAGAGGCTGCAGCCAGTGGGGGCGGGATTCTCCTAAAAGACAATTGTTATCAGTAATCACTGAACTTTATGGGAAACGAATGATGATCAAATGGTTTATCTGCATTTCCCATTAATTATTCAGCCACTTTGAACAGATAATGGGAATATGAGTGCATTATAGGTTGTATTTCAGTGGATTCAGTAGACTGTTCTCTGTATGCTTTTATTTTGAGAATATCTGTACAATTACATTTATTGTAGTTTTGTAAATTAAAGTATCTCTAAGTGTTTGTTTAATAATAAGTAATAGTAAGTATTTTGTTTATAATTGTTTAGATTTAATCTTAATAATATTTTCTTATTTAATCTTCAGGCTTAATATAGCAGTGAGATTCTGCACATAGTCTGTAGTTTACTCTGCAGGCATACATCACAAAGGAGGAAAATCCCACAGGATTAATAAACTCTTTAATAACTGTAATGTTTGCAACCACAATCAAGTGGAACATGATTACATTCTTCATAAAATATAAGAACTCATTTGATCCTAAGTTCTCTAGTGACACATTAACATACCTTTTTTTCTCTTGCAGACAGCGAGGCCATAATGCCTCATTCAGGACCTCTGTTAATACTAATATACAATAAATATCAAATTGTCTAGAGAGAAATATAATAAAGCAATCCTTATCCGCTATTTCAAATCACTTATATGTGGAAATTAGTGAACAGGCACTTATTA
>JABWIB010006895.1:0-10744 GCA_016617825.1 Platyplectrum ornatum
TATGATTTGTGCCATTTTCAGCATTGTATGCTGGCTTATCAATTTCTATGTAGACGAGAGGGTGAAGGGCTGGGCTACTCCTTGTCCTTTTAGATGTTAGTTCCCCCATCCCCACTACCAGGTGACAATGTTATCTCTTCATCTTATCTTATTGTATTGTAATGGTATTGTAATGTATTGTAATGGTATATTTACTAAGCAGTGAGATTGGAAAGTGGGGATGTTGCCCATAGATACCAGATTCAAGCTCTCAGTTTCATTTTACACACTGAAGAATGTGAACTCAAATCTGATTGGTTGCTATGGGCAACATCCCCACTTTTCAATCTCAGTATCTCTACAAATGTATACTTTTCTGTTTTGTAATTGAAAATTCAAATAAAATGTTTAAACTAGAAAACAGTTTTACACTAAGTACACTAAAACATCCAATGCAGTAAAACTTGTTTTCTTGTTTTGCAAAAGAAAGAAGTCTGTAGTACAAACTGATAATGTGTTACATACATTTCCCTGTACTATGTTGTTATTTTGAAAGCTGTAAATACAGTTACGATATACATCAAGGATTATTGTCTATGTGACCAGGGGAGGTCTTCATTCNGGTACCAAACAGACACACAGCTCTGGCCCCTGCAAGTACTATAAATCAACTGTCATTGTTAGACTACTACATTACATCATACACTAAATGTAAACACAAGGGATTAAAGTTTCCCCTGAATGCTTAGTAAAATTAATTTTTGGGCATGTTGTAGACAATGTGCTTCGCTGTTCTAGACTGACACATGAGATTGGACAGACCTGTCCAACAATGGTATCCATATAGTTATATTAGACATGTGTTTACCACATGAAAGAATTCATGTCTTGTTAATGTGTAAAGNAATGCTTTATAGAGGTGTGCTGCTGAGGCGTCTATGTAAGAAGGTATCTTTTTGTGTGAGAATAATGTGAGAATAATAAAGTAGTAACCTCATCGGTGAAGTGTGGTGGTAGTGTCAAGGTGTGTATGGAACTGGTTCCNCTGTATTGATGATGTGACTGCAGGATAAATATTATCTGCTCATATTCAGTCACAATTTAGGTGCACTTTTCTGTATGTGATATTATTGCTGTAATTATTTAATATTTTGATTTCTACCACTGGGATAAGGGTTCACTAATAAATGCATCACTTTTACAGTTTAGGCATTTAAAGAGTGTATAAATAGAGGTCATGTACTACCTGACCTAAAGTCCTATATCAGTTTACTTTTTCTTTGTCTTTTTGTTTTATCACCAGTATGACTTCATCTTTCATATATCTATTTCTCCAAACATGCTGCCTATTAGCCAGCACAATAATTCCATCACTTCAGTGTCACATCAAATGGTTCATTCCAGATAGGGGTGTTATAGCTAGATGCATGTTTTTCTCTGGAATCAATCTGCAGGGGATTGCCTGATCTATAGATCAGCTCACCCCTTATTAGGACTTATGGACTGTACAGTTCCCTTACACCTTATTTGGCATTANAAACAAAAGCGCAGCAGCTAGGTAATAAGCCAGTCAAGGCAGAGACACATAAATAATGTTCTGCAGAACTTGGCTGGCTGGACANGTATCAACAGACTATGTTTACTGATCATGCATACAGATGACTTCAGTGAAGGTGTTTAGATATCAAATGCCTACAAGGTCCAATAATCTGTGCACTGCAGTATTCTTGGAGTTTACATACTTTTAAATGAAAGAAGTAACATATGCTCTAGTAGATCATGTCTTTTCACTGTATGTTACCGTTTTTGTCTTCTGGACAGTTTTGTGAAAAGTGCAACAGAAAAAGAAGACATCAACCTAAATATAGACCTCATGAATTTCTGGCAAGCTTTATTGGTTTGAAGTGATAACAAAAGTACAAATCCAACACAGTAGTTACCTATTAACACTTTAAATAGTAACGTTTCACCTCCCAACAATGGGTCTGATCCAGAGTTGCACTTACACCTTTTTTTTTTAGTGCAAGTGTCGACCTGAGTAGAACTAGGTTGCAATGTGAGGGGTGTGTATGAACTTTATATTTNATGCAAAGACAACACTTTGCATTTTCACAAAGGAACTCACAAANTGCATAGCTTTATGGGTTTACAATTCACTATTTATTATTATCATCAAAAATATACAAATCTAACTGTGCAGAAAAGCAGACAAAACTAAAATGCCAAAAGTAAGTCCATAACCAAAACCATACTGTCCCGGTACGTGGCTTCAGGATCCATATATACTTGCATTTAATCCTATTTAAAGGTCTATAGGATCCTCCCTATAGTCTGTAGTCTCTTAAGTTTGACTTTTCTTGTAAATATCAGCAGGAGTCCTTATGCCCAATAGTGACAATCATATCTGGATATCAGCCATCACAGTGGTGGTCCAAGCCGAGACCCAATAGCTGTTTCGGTGGTATTGTCCCACTACCTTCATCAGGGGTTACCTTACAATACACATTGGAGGTGACCCCAAAAATAAATCAGNGTAGGAAAGGAGTGTAACATTTAATTTGCATTTTCCCTTTTTTAAAAAACCACATCTATATTTTTTATGTAACCTCATTCCATTATGGACACTACAGGCAGGATCCCGACCTTGGGCTAGAANTGCTAAACTGCAGAAAAGGATAAATGAAGATTTTGCCTATAGCAACTATTTTTCTGCAGCCAGAGCTTCAAGTTAAGCAATAGTGGAGATNTGAATATTGATTCCTGCTATATTCAAGCTTCCCCCTTCCCACCAAACATACCTGATGTATGCATCTTGAATATGCTTCCCACTCCTTTCGTCAGAAAAGCTTCAGACATGGAAGTGTTACTCTTTAGGATCAGGATCCATGCTGAAATTCTGCTGCATGGGCAGTCACAAAGTAAAAATGTTTTACAATCGCAAGGTCTTATAATTCTGGATTTGTTTCAGTAGGTTGTTTCATCTGCTTATAGGGAATATTATTCCATAAAAATACACTAATATTTAAATATTAAAAATGTTTTTCAACACAAAGCCACTAGAGGTCAGGCAACACACCAAACTAGAGACTGGGATAATCAACTTTCAGAAACAATAAATGTTCTATCTTCTTCAATGACAATCCTTAGATTATACATATGAACCATTGTGTTTTATTAACACAAGCCAGTTGCAGCCTTTCTAGTCTTTCTAGATGAGGATATAAATAGTGGTTCATCGTGGAATACATTTTCTCTTTAATGGAGAGATTTTGCAGAACAGCTGAGGTTCTGGAATAGGCATCTCCTATAGAAAGTGGGTGAAAAATGGGGTGAGAGAGAGGAACCACGTTTCCAGAGTGAATGAAAAATCCTGGCCAGGTGCCAAAAATGAATGGGCAAATGCCCAATGTACACAAGAATTTACAGCCTTTGCTTAATACTGTGTTGATGCAGCAATTATAGGCTCACATCCCTGCTACCTCCAGTGGCCTACTCATAGTGGTCTGGCTTGCTCCACAGCTTCACCCCTGTGGAATTTATACAGAAAGGGGGACTTACCCACCTGCTGAGGAGTGCTGAGTCTATCCCCCTACCTTCTCCTGTATCCAGGTCTGCTTCCCTATCTTCCCTTATCTTCAACAATTTTCCATGCTACCACAGTATACCAAGACGCCTCTGCTACAACTGCCAGTATGTTTTCCTATTCACTCTCCCCTGTCTCAAGTGACATCTTCTCCTTCTGGCTCTTGGACGTAGCCTTTGCTGGCTGCACCAACATCTACTCTTCCCATGTCTCTGCCTACTACTTTAACTAATGGGGATCCCCTTCTGCCCAAAACTCTTCCCTTACAGCTTACACCATATCGCGGATGTTGGCAGCTTTACTCTCTGATATCAAAGCAGACTTGGAATCCTCTCTAAGTTATTCATCGCAAAGTCTCTGAGCTTGGTGACTGTACAGATTACTTGGAGACTAAAATAGGTGAATTGGTTCCATCCCACAAAATCCTCATTGAAGCTATCACTGCTTTTTAACAAGAAGTAGATGCCCTCTGCCATAAGATTTGCATAAATTGATAAATTTGCAAAACTCTCCCAAAAATGTCTCCACTATGTCATTATGGGGTATTGTGTGTAGAATATTGAGAGAAAAAAATGCATTCATTCCATTTTCAAGTTAAAACTGTAACATAATAAAATGTGGAATAGTGAAGTTCTATGAATACTTTCCAGGTGCACTGTATTTCCTATTCACTTCTGAAAAGTGTTCCATGCCTCAGTGAAGTAGGAGAGAGGAGCCTTCACCTCTGCTAGGAGACTGTAGATTACAGAATAAGATGTCCCTGGTAGTGAGCAGAGTTTTTGGCGCTTGTTTTTTTTGGAAGTGTTCCTTGTGGGAATTGGTTCATTTTTGGTACAGGTTTCTGTGACTCTTGCATTTACCCATGCTCTTGGCGTGTTAGGGTTAAGCACAGGAAGGAAATNACTAATATCAATCAAAGGGGTGATGGTAAAGAGTTGTGTGGTGATATTTTCCCATTCTCACCAGCAATCNTAGATGTCCTCTGGTAGAGTTAGCTATATAATTGTTTCCATGTCAAGATGTGTAGGGGAATTGTGGAAAGCGAGTTCTCCAGTATGATCCATTGTCAGTGAGAAGACTCCCTGGACAATTTTAATATACTATTTACGTTCACTAGCCATTGATTTAACAGGTTCGTGGCTTGGAGGCGTCGCTGAGATTTTGGGTAACAGAGTTAAAGTTTTTACAGAAATGCTGGAATTCTTTATCTAGAGAATGTAGAACAGGGTTTGGGAGCGCTTGGGGGAAGTAGAAAATGTTTGCATGTTATTCATCCTGATGATTTTTACTCTCAAGACATGAGAACCACTTTGGTGTCTAGTTTGGTTTGCCTAAATGTCCTGTTAAATTGATCCCAGATAATGAAAAAGAGACATTCCATTTAAAAGTAGATTAAATAGACTAAAGTGCCTCCAAAGGAAGATTTAATGGTGGTGCTACAGACTTCTCAGTTGATCTTAAATTTGAAAAGGCCTAAATGTTCAAAATTATACTGCATGAATGACCAATCCACTCAGTCGAAATCCACCCAGTCAAATATAGTCTTGTATTGTAACTTCATAAAAAGTTTTGTTTTTTTAATGTGTATCATATAAATAAATGTTTTTTATTATTCGCATGTAATTTATATAACATACCAACTTACATAAGAAAAACAATTAAGTAGTGAAGCGCCCGGGTATAAATCTTTTGACTAATTCTACATATCCCTAGGGAACCACTATAGGGAGTCCCTAAAATACCTTTAAGGCTGCACTCCTACTTTCCATTAGAGTATTAGCGCGGTTCAAACAAATATCTACCCAATAAATATAGTCTTGTATTGCCTGATTATTTGAGATTTACAATACGGGTGCTGGAGAAGAAGGTTTTTAAATTTCCAGGTTTACATACAAGTAGAACAGGGTATGATAAGCCCAAGTGATGGAGATGATAAATGTGTCCATTAGCTGGGGTAAGGATCAACGGTCTACCAATTAATTGTCTAGGCTATGAGTATGAGTATGTTGTATGGAAATTAGATGCAAGTGTAGACCTGTGAGGGGAGGGGTGCACATTAATTTGAATTCTACTTCATGCAGAGAAAACACCTAGCTTTTGCATATGTAACTATAAAACGGCAAAGCTTTGTGTTTAATTTGTAAATTGGAGTTGATCTAGAAAACTTTACTTTTCAACTGTAATTCTGTTTTCACAGTTTATCCTTGCCTCCCCTGCTGTTCTATTTGGTTTTGCTCAGGTCTACACTAGCACCAGTTTTGCCTTTACTTTGGATCAGCCCCATGTTGTCTCTATCCTGGGAATGTTAGTAAGGTTAAGTATCAATTTAGATTTAGACCTAAATTTATTAAGCAGGAAGAGTTAAAAATGGGGATGTTGCCCATAGCAACCAACCAGATTCAAGCTCTGTT
Source organism: Platyplectrum ornatum (assembly GCA_016617825.1). NCBI lineage: Eukaryota > Metazoa > Chordata > Amphibia > Anura > Limnodynastidae > Platyplectrum > Platyplectrum ornatum. Next base: position 5,974 of record JABWIB010006895.1, read on the forward strand.
TCATTTTACANATTGGAGAATGTGAGCTTGAATCTGATTGGTTGTTATGGATAACATGCCCTCTTTTTAATATTGCTGCAATNTTCCTATTTAGTAAATTTAGGCCTTTAGTAAATTTAGGCCACTACAACGATTCTAATTTTAATAGCGATTCTAATTATCGTTATCGGATTGAAAAGTTACTGTGGTGGATGGTTGTGAATTTTGCATTTGACAAATGATTATTTTTAATAAACTTGTCCTTGACGATCAAAATTCCAGATTCATCATTATTTCGTGGGTCCAATATCTTGTCTAGTGTATGACCATTACCATTATTGCTATTTTGGGGTATTTCTTTAATGTTAGCCAGTATGGTTAGTGTATGGTTTTAGTGTAAGTTATAAATACAGATACGTTCCTCAAAGGAAAAAATCTTTTACAATATCGTTCAAAGTTACACTGAAATGAGTTTTTCAATGACACCAGAAGGAGAAGTGGCGGTACGGAAAACCACTATTTAATGTTCCACTTCCAGAACTGATTACACTGCAATACCACTATGATTCTTGCAGAGAAGAACTGTCTATATGTATCTATATATCATAGCCCTTTTACTGTTAGTTGCCCTCAATTCTAAAATCATAATGCATTTTGTAATATTATCACATATAGTACTTGAAGTGGGCAGGTATATGCCGGAACTTTCATTACAAAATCGCGGATTTAGAAGGGACGGTTCTTATACATGGGGTGGGGTTTAGTGCCATAATGCCACCTTGAAATCCCCACTTCGAGCCCTGATCACATATATAAGAATGTAGAAGAGACATAAACTGAAAGGCATTAAATATTCCAGGTTCATAGAAAATATGATTATATATTACTTTTAGGCAAATATGTTATCTTTCTATGGGATAAGTATATTAGTATGTTTCAATGAAACGTTTCCTGTATCTGGTACCCTTGGCAAATATTTTATAGAAAAAGATAAGAGAAAGTAGTACTTTCACAGGTTTTCTGCTTTCTATTTGGGACAGCCTCTCGGTTTGTGGTCCAGGCAATAGTAAATATACCCCTTCACGTCCTTGCTTGTTACACCTGGATTTAGCATTCTTCTTTACTAATTTCAGACTGTGTGTATTACAAACTGTGTGACTGCTCATGTGATGTCACTTAACTGAAGTACTGACTGTGGATAAACAAATAATCAGTTGATGAACTGTACGGTTCCATACTAAACATGAATTTGGCTTTTTCAGTCAGTGTTGAATGATGCATATTGCATAAAATGTAAAAATTATAATGCTGACAGTCCATTTGTTTCATTCAAATTGTGTTTTTTGTATGCCCTTTGTGTAGAATTATGTTTCTAAACCTTAATAAGATCATCCTGGCAAATATTTGTTTGCCCAAATGATGGGAGTTTTCCTATCATATCCACAAGGATAACTAAATGTTCTTTCTTTGATGCTTGAACCAATTGGAGTAGTCTTGTCGTTTTGTTTTNCCTGTGGAATCAAAGTGTGACTGTCTTGTACCCAGCAAGGAACATCAGCAATCATGTTCTTCCATCGGATAGTGCAAAGTCAGCATGGCTACTGTTAGCTCTTTAAATAAGTAAAACCTGCACCAAAATAACCAGATATTNGCAAACTATGATATCTTTTTAGTCATCCAATTCTGTCTGATCAAGCATTTTTTTTTNATTCTATTATTAATGATCAGGTTTTTATATAGCGNCATTAAGACATGATTGGGTGGTAACAGAAAGGATGGCTGGGGAAGGAGGCATGACATATTAAGAATATATTAATCTCTATTGACTAGGTTGGAAGTTTTACGGATGTTGACAATTCTCCATATATCCTTGTAATTCTTATANAATACAAAGGATTAATTATTTCCTNAATTTGTGGATTCCAGAAACAAGCGCTCATTGAATTCCATCATGTTGCTTTGAGCATTGGCTATGTCTGATAATGTAGACATGAAATCATTATATATTTTTTTTCCTGAACCGTGGCCTTAAACATTTACCTCCACACTATACAGCCCAGCAGATCATTACTCCTTTAAACAAATGTTGGCTGTGGGCCTTGCATTGCAGACAGCAGCCCGGAACAGCACTGTTTATCCAGCATGACTTGTATATAAACGCAGCTACATCTGTTCTGGCTGTGTCTGTTGGTCTCCTTGGCCTTGTCCAATCTGACATCTGTTTCGCTACATTAACAAAGCAGAAACATTCCTTGAAAGCTGTAACCACCTGCAAGTAAGGGTTCCCTTCTTCTGTCAAAGATAAACCACCATCCCCTGGCACGCTCCTTGGATGGGCAAGACAAGTTCTACTGTGTCTTCATATAGTTGGCCTTAAACATTGCTTCAAATAGACAACAAATAAAGAAAATTCCAACAAATAAAGAAAAGGTTGTGTGTATATATATATATATATATATATATATATATATATATATATACCACTAGAGGCAAGCAACCGACTTTTAATCGATGTACCCATATAAATTCACAGGATGTGGTTAGAATTTGGTAATATCTCTTGTTTTTAGTGTTAATTAATACATAGGTATAAATCTTAGCATATAGCACAAATCCCCATAGGAACTAGACAGTTCTTAGAAGTTTAACAGTCTTACCACATGCTGGACTACCAGTTCTTTATCGATGACCTGTTTGTAATATGGAACGGACAACTGCTCAATTGACGGGCTATTATTTATTATTATTATTGTATTAGTTTATTTATAAGATAAATAGTTTCCGCAGTGCCGTACATAGTGAAAGTACATACATAGCATGGGGTCAGGGTCGGATTAAGAGCCACATGGGCCTGGGGCTGAAAATGATGAAAGGCCCATTGGAGTGGCCAGTGATGCTTGGGTGTGTCCACTGTTATGGTGGCCAATTACATGTGGACTGCTTAATTACCCTGTGTCCTTCTTCATCACCCTCTTCCTCCTTCATCATACTGATATCATTAGCTGCATCACTATGGGCTTTTTTTGACAATGGTGGCCTGGGGCTGTAGTCCCATTAGCCCCATTGTAAATCTGGCCCTGCATGGGGTACAATGTAATGGTCATTTTAAGCTGTAATCATAATTCGTATGGTCAGCTTATGAGGTTTTGCAGTACCTCTGACATGTATTTTGAACCAGTGGTCGAAGTGGAAATTTAGAAGTGGCGGTATGGAAACATAGAAAATAATGGAAGTCAATGGAGATTTNANATTTTTTAATTACATCAGTGAGAGAAGTGCNGGTATGGCATACCCCCGTATACACCCCCACTTCCAGCCCTGTTTTGAACCCAATTTTCTAGGATGTTTATTTATTTTAGAGCACATCAGTACATCTTACATACTTCAGTCATAAATAACTAAGNTGTGGTGTAGATATAGATATGATCGATGAATATATAGCAATCCTCTGTTTTGTACTTGTTACCAATGACAGACTTGACATTTTGGCAAAAGACAAGCCTGTCATTAAAGTCTCTGTGACTGAAAGCACACACTTTAGTGTCTTTCTTATGGAGCTACCACTATTTCAGCCGGGAGCCCAAAAGTTCTGCCTGGTACAAATCTTTGTAAATCAGAGACAGAATGAAATGGTTCCTTAAACCTCAGTCAGGTACAGGTAGTTATTCAGACCAGCCCTCGCACTGTCAGTACCACACAACACTTCCATAGGGAGAGCTCAATTATCCCTTTCTGAGCAATCCATAAAATAGGAATATATTGCAATATTAGCTACTTTAGAGATAATAACTTAAAAAATTATGGTTAAAGGAAAGAATCTGAGCATCCATGAAGTCTATATATAATAAAAGAAACATTTTTAATACCTGTTTCACTGTGTCGTGTCAGTACAGGTGTCTATATATAGAGGAGATATATTCTCCTGTAAAATATATAAAGCACATTTATCCCAAGAGGGAACTCGCTCTAGTTATGCTTCTGTATGCTGCAGCACAAGTAACAGCAGAAGCTTGTTGTTTTCTTTGGTATATTGCAAATATTCTTTATTTAAAATAAATAATGCATCATTAAAAGCAATTGTGAACTTTATTTATGCACTCATCACTATAATGCTAGTAATAATAATGACAATGCCATTTAGATGTCTTAATAAGCTGACAGAAGTATGAGTGTTCTTATCCGACTCAATGTCTGTCTCATCTTGTGCATAGCATATAGCATTGTATAAACAGCCAAAGGAAGGTTCACCATAATAAAACGTTACTTGGCTGGCTATGATTACCTATTATGTACAATACACTGTAAGTGCTGAGCTGCAGGTTCTCTGTGAAGTGAAGTGCCAGAGTGTCCTTAATTGGAAGCTTGGCAGACAGGACTGTGAGAGTACAATGTTTATGCTGATGGATATCACTATGATGTATTATCTACCAGTGTATATAATACAAATGTTCTGATCACTGACCTCTGTTTGTATTACCTGAAGAGTATGCAGTATACACAGAACAGATGGACACAACACTCTTACCAGTAACTCACTCTAAGGACCTCATTCAGAGCTGAGCTACAGTCTACTATTCAGGTGCAAGTGCAGTGGGCATGAGCACTGTGTAAGTTACAGCACAGGAGCGAGCGCGGAAAGATGAATGCATTATCGCCAAGGGNTTCTGCTATNTTTACATGAGAAAAGGGGTGTTTCTTTCATTTCAATAGTCACAATAGCTCTAAGGTGCCTGTGCTTCCATTATACAAATTCACTCAGGGGATATGCCATAGATACAAGTCATTTTTAATG
>JABWIB010006895.1:17870-34042 GCA_016617825.1 Platyplectrum ornatum
TTTTACCCGGGTCCCTGCAGTGGAAAAGGGGTGTGAATTAGCATTCTGGTCTGCATTGCTGTGTACAATTGAAAATTCTGTCTCTTTTTTCACATCACAGGTGCAGTTGATTAGACCCAGGTGTTCTGTCTGGCAGTGGAAAAGGTGTCTACCCTGGAAAAAACCCAGGTTCACACTGCAGTGGAAAAGGGCTTTTTTATATTTAACCTGGGAAAAATGCAGGGTACAAACCCAGGTCTGAACCTGGGTTCTTGGTGGAAAAGGGGTATGAAATACAAAATACATCACTGCATTTTCAAAATGATCTACTTTATGATAATGCGGACACAATGTTATGGATTTAAATATGTTTGTAGTGTTTTTACAAAACACAAAAGAATAAAATAAGCAACAAAACAATGTTTATGTTAGTTTACCCACTGCTTATATCTGGTTCGAGATAGAACTATTTAACNCTGGTTATAAAGTAATGTCTCAATGCTGCTTATCTGTGACCCTTTTCCCTACATTCCTCATTAATAATGATGTCTTAAGTGCTGACAGTTCACTGCTTCCTTATCTCTTATAGGATTATATTTTTCCAAAAATTTTAAATTGTTTCTTGACAGCTTCAATGGAAAGAAGGCTTTATACATCCTAGGCTAGGGTAGCTTTAAAATATTATTTTNGGTTAGGGCATTTAGTAATCAGTTTGGAATCATGCCCTCATTCCACCCACTTACCTGCTTTACCACTGTTATATTTTTATAGTTTATGGAAGTTTTGTTTATGTCTCATTGCTTAGCCTAATATTTTATGCAACANTGGGCAAATGTTTTGTAGCATTGTGTTAGCTAGTTTAGTATCCCATATTCAGTTGCATGAAAGTGAAAGTAGGGAATAAGCTGACAACTACTAACCAGTAAGCCTAACATAAATAGTAGGGAAATTAAAATAAACGCTTTTAGAAGAACACATATAGGTACAATCTTAAATACAGCATGCTTTAGACTAATTTCGAATGTAGTAGATTAANATGGATCTGTAGACATAGCTTATCGACCTTTTAGTAATGCATTTCACACTATGCTACATCACAGACTGTTGGGATTGGAAAAACCCAAATGATGGGTGAAGCACACGTCGCTGTGATAAAGTGTATTGCTTCTTTTCTCCCATTTTATGTACATTTCTCCTTAGTTGAGGCAGGAATACTTACACACCGGAAGGGGAGTTTCCCCTGTTAGGAGTTAGGTGAGATTAAAAATACACAGCAATGCTCTTCATAATACTTTTGCCATAANATGTAATCTGTTAATGCTACCTTTTTAAAGTTTTCTTTATATCAGTTTTTTTTAGCCTTTGTTTTTTATTGCAAATCTATTAAATACTGACTTATAGTAATTCCCATTTAGTATTTTTTTTTGTTATTCTTGTAGATGACCAAGGATATGTAACAGGGTAAGACACCAATGGCGTACACAAATAATTGATGAACTTGGCAAGAAAGAGTAGAGAAGTTAACATGTTGCTTGGAGCAGAGAAGGAATGTGGATAATATAGAAGTTTTCATATACATCAAGGGTTGTTAAAGGAAATTAGAATGCACAATGTATGAAATGGGTTTACAGTAAATGTGCAGAAAAAATACTTCAATGAAAAGATAGTTAAAGTGGAATATTCTCCCATATGATGTAGTAGAAGAGAACAAATTAAACATGCTTGTAAATTATATAAGATTTATAAGAAATAAGAGTTAAAACTGGATTGAAGGTCATATAGGTAATGGGTCAGTATAGTTCAGAAAAAATCAAGCAGACTGAACCATTTGGCTCTTATATGCCGTCTCTATGTATGTTTCTATCATAGGGTCAGTTAGTTGGCTTAAAGCTTTGTGTTGCTAGTTCATGGAAGTGGGTCATCTGTATAGGTCACATACATAAAATGACCCTAAATAGAGAAAGACTATAGCATTAACAGAAAATATCACAGTCCTGATGGGACAATAGCCAACTTTAGCATTCACCTGCACGGAACTTGGCTAAAAGTGCAACTAGGTGGTCAAGGGGGAGATTTCANTTAGCCAAATGGGGCAGGGTTTGCACTGATTCGTGCAGTCAAGAAGCACTGATCTGCATGAATGATTTAAGGCCGCTAGACCCTTGCCTTTACTGACCAAGGGGTATATTTACTAAGCAGGGAATTTGCTGGGGAATTGAAAAGTGGGGAAGTTGCCCATAGCAACCAATCAGATTCAAGCTTACATTCTCCAGTATGTAAAATGAAACTGAGAGCTCAAATCTGATTGGTTGCTATGGGCAACTTCCCCACTTTTCAATTCCCCAGCAAATTCCCTGCTTAGTAAATATACCCCCAAGAGAAGGTATTAACAGAGTAGTTCATTCCCCTCTGATGCACACACCCAAACAGCCCATACGGGCGCATGGGAATCTGGAACCGGTCCATTAAATATAGTATGTTTAAATGTGGCCATCCACAGGGAAAGGTCTTTTTTTGGAATGGTTACATCAGAGGTCAAACTTTGACTTGTTCTTGACACCTTTGATACATACACGTGGCAGATAATAGAGATAACAGAGTCATGAGAAAGTAAATGGAAATGGTGAGAAAAGAAGAAATGAGTGCTTTTAAAAAAATAGGCAACATGAATGGTATTACTAGAAAAGGCGTTTTGAAGATAATAATACTTAGAATAAAATGGCAAACAAAGAAATAAAGATTAAAGGAGAAAACAGGAAGCAGTTTCTAGAAAGGAGTACGGTAGTTAGTNATCATTTGATTCTCCAGTCAATTGATCAGTCTCAGTCAGTGACTGTTAGTCAGCTGTCTGGAAAAGGGACAAAGATAATTTTCAAAAGAAATATAAAAGGTAATGACGTTACAAAATCAAAAGATTTTAACTGGTACAATGAAAAAAAAAAAACTGACTCATAGTAACTTAATGACCTCTGCTATGATTGTGACTAGTTGTGCAAAGTTATGAGTCATCTAAGTTTTAGAAAGAAAGTCAAACTCTTATACTAATTTGAACCAAAGCAAAAATAGATATTTATAGGAGAATTAAAAATGAAAATTGAAGGGGTTGTGGAAAGACAAAAGATTATGTTCTCTAAAGAACGTTNTCTTTCTTTCTATTATCATTTTCTTTTAGCTTTACTTTGATTCTGTTGCTATGAAAGCTACATNTCATATTGATCTAAAAATACAGACGTCATTGTCTGCATATGGAACAAATCTGCATCCGACCTGTATCCTAAAACAGTACATACAGCAGACCAGTTACTGATGACTAACTGAAGCCCTACATCATTACAGTGCTATTTGGTATAATCTGTAAAAGAGTTAAACAAGTAGTACTGTGAGTCACTCAGTCAGCTGTCTGCTGCTCTGCCACACTTTCTCTCCCAACCTTTGCCCTCTTTGTGTGGAATGGCATGTTTCTTTTCTAAAGATTATATCCAAATAGGGGAAGAAGTGAGACATTAAAAGCTTGAGAAGCCTGTTTATATTTGGAAGAAGTGAATATTCAAGGGAAAATGAATCACCGAATCCCATTCGTATAACATCTGGTAATGACACAGCCACAGCGACTCAGAAACAAACTCAACACCAACATCATTATGTGAATAGGCTTATTTTTTATTATAGCAATACAGAATATTCAGGAACAAATTGTACAATATGGTCTAAAACTGATCTAAAAATATATCCTTTTATCCAGTGAGATTTTAAGTGGTGGTATGGAATTTTATAATAGTAGCCTCACTTTACACCAATCACTTGACAATAATGTTTAGTATTTCTGGGAATGCTTAGCTGCAAGAAGACATTTAAACAAAGGACATTAAAGACATTCACGAAATAACTGGAGCCGAAAGGATCGGACATGAAGTCTTAAGCTCGCCATATACAAGACCATTTTTTTAGCCCAAATCCACAATTAAAACACCTATTAAACACCTATCATTCCAAATTCTGCATTGATGCCCTGGCATTTATCTTTTCATCAGTGTAATGTGGGCAGCAGAGCGTAATATATTGAAGAAAAGAAGTAAAAAAAATACTCACCTAGAGCCGCCGCATGGGACATCCAGGGAGAGGATGTATTCACGGAGAGGAAGTTCTATTATGATTGGCAGGCATTTCGTCCATTCAGCTGCACGGGATGTCTGTCATTCATAAAACAACTTCCTCTCGCCTCGGCTGAAGTCTATACCAGAACAAATGTATGGCTAGTTTTCCACTATTCCACCTAAAATGCAGGTAAGCTCCCACTGTGGAGAAACAACAGAATATCACAAAACCTTTCGATGCTTATACAAACCGGGGGCCATCCAGGGGCCGCAAAGAAGAGGAACTACCCTTTCTTCTTATAATTATTATCATTATNATTATTTTTATTNTAATAATTTTATGTCCATCTNTTGTCCAAATAGCGCATTTATATGACTGTGGAAATGAAGATGTGAGAGGCCGGATCCGTTCTACTATCGTCATTCCAGAGGTGATGAAATGCTGGAATTTTTGTGGATGCAGAACAGCCTTCAGTGATAAAGAGCACGGCTATGGTCAAGTTCATTTCATGCTGAGAAATAGCCAGAGGAACACAATTAGGTTCACACTGCTGGCCNTGCTTTGTTTTCCAATTCTCTTTTGTATCTTCATTTCCCTCTTGTGTTGATTTTTAACTTGAAGTAGATTAGTTAAACATCTGAAGAACTAGACAGTAATCCACCTACTGCACATTGTCCCTCACATTACTTTATTTTCCAAAAATTCAGATTAGTCCNTTTGGATATAACTTTGATAAAACGACTTTGTGTGATACCATGTCGTGATAAGGTGTCACACAGTAGGATTTATTCCACTGGGGCCAGCTTGTGACACCTTAACAAGGTGAATGCACGTTACATAAAGGCAGCCTATTGGTTTGACCACATGGCCAATGTAGCCAAAGTACAAGGAATGCCATCTTCGTGTGNCCGCTTTCTCTGAGCTAAGCTCTGTGTGTGTCTATAATAACATGAANTCTATATTTCTCTGCTTTATAAAATCCACCCTTGTGGAGACCCTCATAAAGGATCAGTGGAAAAGGATAAAGAAAGCACTGTTNCCATTGCTGCAGTGTCACAAGCTACAGGAAGTCTGGGAACGGCGGCAGTGGTATTTTACTAGTACGTGTGTTATAGTGTTTTCATACTGTGCTGTACACCAGGCTATTTCAAATAACCATTTCACTGGGGAGTCCAACTGTGACCTTTAGGGTCATAAATGGCAGTGAATGTTACAAAGTAAAACTAGTTACCCGTGTTTAAAGACTTCTCATATCTCTCTACACTGAAATACATATATGAACGTCACATTATAAGCAATAANTAAAAAGTTGTCTGACATGGATGGGTTAACAGCACTCATACAGTCCTCTGGGTATGCTGGGGAAATCTCCCACACTCCAGCTGTGTGGGTTGCATCCAGCTGCTGGACCCAAGTGTGTGCTTTCTTTTCCGACCTGATGTATAGAGAGAGGATACATATTTTTGACAGGAAGGAGGCCAATGTTTCCCTGTTGTGAGACAGTGACCTCACTGATCTGACTTGTGTCAGGGGATATTNTGCTTTGACAACAGTTATTTGCTTTCACATATAATAATTATACTCAGCCACATTGTNAAAGGAGTCATAGTCATCCAGATATGATTATATGGACAATCATATTATGATGATCATAGTATTATTATAAATAATACAGGTAGATCTGGGTAGCCAACTCTCCCAGGAACGTCTGGGAGACTCCCCAATTTTTGGCAAATCTCCCGAGACTTGGGGCTGAGGCACTAATTTACAATAAATCCCAGCCCAGAGCATTAGTATTAATGGACAATAATAGTAAATGTATGTTTTGTGCCATTCAGAGGGTGAGCTTCCCTTATCCTCCATTAGGTGAGCTTCTAACCAGGCTGATTAGCTCCAATAACTGGAATAGGCATAGGCTNTCTAAATATAGCAGTTATAACACAATATATAATTGTGTTATAACAGGGTTGCTGACTTTTGGTTTCTCCCTTCTAAGAGAACCCAAAAGCCGACTGCATGGGGGTGGGGTTGGGGGCGTAATTTATGTAAATCACAGCAGAAGCCCTGCCCCCTGAATGACAACGGTCATTACTACATTTACTACAGATGTGCAAGGATTGCCGTCATGAAGTCCCATCCATTTTTTGTAGCGCTTGGGNCTAGAGGCAGGCATTTACATTCACTGCCTCAGCCCAGCTCGCTGGAGATTTGCGCGTTCTTCCAGGATATTTGTTAATGTCTGTAATAAAATAGTAGAAAGTTCTGTATTTTATCTTTTACAGTCTTTTCCCCAAGGACATGTCTCTGTCTATGTTGTTTAGCTGTGGAAGCATGTCTGGGACCAACAGCTGACACGTTGGGTCAATAAGGAGTGCCTTTAAGTGAGTTACCATTACCAAATGATTAATGGTCCTGCACTGTACTTTACACATAGAAAGATGGGTTAGCTACCAGTTATTACCAGCATGCTGGAGGATGGTCTTACCATTGTTTATACATGTAAATGAATGATTCTGTTATAATAACCTGGAGTAGCTCTTTAGAAGCACAGAACTGGGTGTACTGCCTTTAGTGCAGCGTTCTCAGTGCCGTGAGTCAATGTATGGAAGTCACTGGAGATTCTGTGACATGTAACAGCTCTCATGGAACATATTAGTATCCTAACCACAGCTTCCTCAGGATGATGCAGCAAAAAGACACAGTGTTCCAAGCACTTCAGCATATCAACTCCCATTTCTGACATCTGCATCCCTCGCCTAACCACTATTTCTCATACGTGTCCAGTAAAATCACTGCTAACACTCAAATGCTTTAACTTATACTGGAAATCAATATAGGCCAACGTATTCCTTATGTGTGTTAAATCAATTTTTCTACATTTTTGTTTGCATTATTGAGCATTTAAGCATGAGATCCAAATGTAGTAAAAGCTAGAATACAGCAAGTCCTGCATTTAGATCACCGCAGGACCTGGTGTCAGCATCCTGATAGCCACAGTATGCAGATTCTCAAGCGTATTACCTACATTAAGGGCCAAGCGTAAAGCAGGATAGTACAATAACTCTACTATTTAAACACCAACACTCTCCCACCCATTCCCGAAAACATCCAAAATGCTTACATTTTAAGTGATTTTACTTCCAGAACACTACACGATTTAGAACAGTCTGGATACTACATTTAATGTTTATTATGTTTATAATTATTATTAATAAATGGGAAATCAACTTTAAATAATTTTAATACAAGGTAAAAGCACTTTGGGGGTATATATATATATATATATATATATATATATATATATCACTCAGGTTTACTCAGGAGACTTGCAGTACACAATCCAGTGGTGGTTTAATCAGAGAATGTGTCAAAAGAAATGGCAAATAAGTCTGAAGTTTCAATCACATTACAGTGATTTTCCTCAGGGATACAAAATATGCTGCATATATGGTAATACAATAGTGCACGTTCTACTCTGTGTTGAAATATCAATCACAACAATATGCATCAATATAGCAGCCGCACACACAAAAGTAAGTTCATTTGACATAAGCACCTAGCCTTTGCCATTATTTCTGGAATTCCTTGCGTCTTGCCATCCTTGGGGGGGGTGACACAATTTTAAAACCTTAACACACAAACACACACACACAGTGACTATATATGGTGCATATTCACAAAATGCATCTTGCTGTCAATTCACCTTAAATGCACCTCAAACTTGCAAAAGTTGACAGGCCGATGGCGATTTCAATTTGATGTATAATCATTTTGCTAAATAAACATTTAAACATTTAGAAATGGCAAAAAGACAATGTGTTGAGATGCGCAGATTTTATTACCCTACCAAACCCATATTTACCGTAATTTGTGTCCCTGGTTATATATGCATCACCTTTATTATATCTTAGGAAATTAGTGGTTCTCAATTACTCAGGCTGTTGTCTCCTGTCAGTGCCATCCCATTCATCTCCCATAGATATTGCATTCGTGCAGGCTTACAGCACCTCGCTGTGAGCCTGACAACATTGCCCCCAGCATTTACATAAACTTATCTGTCCCTCAATGAGCTGTGGTGTCCCTCGATGAGCCGCGGGATTCCTGCTGCCTTCGATGTTTCTTCGGGTCCCGGCGCAAGCACAGTATATCATTGCTGGGACTTTTTCTACTTTTTTGCAGTGTCCCTNCAGTCTCCCCATATGTCCCCCCCTTTTCCTCCCTCTATTATGTCTTCAGACAGCGATAATCACACACCTTGGAGCAGTGTTTGTACAAACCGAGGTTTTGTAAATGTAAGACACGTCGATATCATATGATAAAGTCCGAAAACGGCTTTAGGGCTTAGTAAATGTAGCCCGTAAATCTGATTAGTTGCTATGGGCAACATCTTGCATTCCCGCAGTTTAGTAAATATACCCCCATACCTCTGTGCTCCATGTACTTTAAGAAGAAAAGCAATAATAAATTTCTTAGTTCCTTAAATCCTATTAAGACATCACAAACTGACCGGAGAAACCATTCTGCAATCGTGGGACTGTTCCGTTATCAGTGCCTCTTACTGTGTGCCCTGTTCTCTCTCAACGTTCACTCTTCTGCCATCAGTACACACTCACCACATGCTATTTAGGAGTGGACACAATATGCTCCTGCATACCCAATACACTGTGTATCTGACAACACCAAGCATGGCTGTTTTTCTGGACTGTGTCTGCTAAACATGGCAGATCATCATCTTCCTTTGTCATCTCATTGAGAGATCCACTTCAGATATGATACAACATTTGCATTTCTAGGGGTCATGTTACGTGTTATTCTTAAGAAATATAAAACCACATATATTTAAACATTTGCACTGCATCCCTCAAAGCCATATATCACCCCACAATTTCCTTCCCTTAATTAAACTATATCTTACATTTCTTGTTTGTTTCATTTGTTTAAATCACCAAACGGTACATGACCAGGCTCTCCATCCTCCTCCTCTGATTACCCCATACTCCCAAGACACAGTAAATACACACCATAAATAAAAACACATGAGACGTTTCTTTTGGGTTAATAAAAAGGGGACACAGTGTATTTAAATTGGGCCTAATAGTAATTGTAATTGAGACTATAAAATTTAGATTACCCGAGAAGGTGGCCCCGAAAGCAGTGGAGGTCAGGNGTTAACCTATCATACTTACCAACTAACTAAGAACTGGGCCTAAAAAACGGTGACCATTACAACTATTGCTTAAGTAGCAAACAAAGGGACAAACCCCTTAACATTGGGATGCCCCGAACCAAGGGAAAGCCGCACGGACTACCTCCCAATTTAATCTAAGAGTCCCAATAAACCTTAAATTGACTTATAACCATAACCGATTGTTTTAGATTTTGGGTTTAGTGGGTGAATCCAGGTTTTCAAAACCAATGCAAAAGCTAATGTGTCTTTTATGTCTATAAGAGTCGAACCAAACTGTCAATGAATCAACATTTTAAGCACTCTTATAGACAGATGTCAAACATAGGACCAGAAAATGGTACAGAGGTCAGAATTGCAGAATACTTTACTATATGATCTCATAGAACTATGATGTCATTTGTTAACTGTATTTGTGAAAATACCCAGTCCTGGAAGGCATATTAGGATTGGTAGGATGTTCTCCCTAAGTGATAATCTTCCACACAGGCTACCTCTGGCTAGTCACTACACTGATATAGCATTGATTACTTAATTGTAGTTATGTCATAAATGGCACTGTGTATAGGCCTGGAACAATAATTCAAGAATACAGAATGAGGCTGCTAGATCTATAAATTACAGAATTCAGCTTGAATATATTACGTGGATGACAGAAGGAGAGATTGGAAAGGTTCAGTCCCATCACTGTTCAGTATCTGACAGGAGTTAATCAGTGCTGTCAGTGTAAGTGGAGCTCTACTCACATTGTTTGTGTGAGCTGTCAAGTAGCTGACACCTGCCATTATCTTCAGCTATTCACACGTGTGTCACACACCAATAGATTTTCCAGGCATATTTAGCGTTATCCAGTTATATAAATAGTTATATAAATAGTTTTATATATATATATATATATATATATATATATATTTATATATATTATTTATTATTTATTAACAGGTTTTTATATAGCGCCATCAGATTACGTATATCAGTGTTTAATTGTCATGAATCTAGGATTTAAAGCAGTAGACAATTAATTCAGGTGTATTTCCTATGGTAGGGAAAAGTCTGCAGGGCCAGTAACATAAATCTTGGGGCCCGATACACCTAGATTTTTGGGGCCCCTCCATCAAGAGGAAGAAAACAAATGGTATATATATATATATATATATATAAAGAGAGACACACTTTTAAACATGCTCTTACATGTGACCGGTGAGCCATGCTGCAAAGGAAGCTGACATATGGTTACGGAAAAGTTACGTCAGCGCCCCATGCGTTCCATAGTTGCCATGGCAACTGCGCCAGCACAGTGACTGTCTATGCCGGGACTGACCAGCGCGGCTGCAGCTATATTTATTAGTCGTGCGTGGTAACACTGTTGANGAGGCCCCCTTGAAGCTGTGAGCCCGTCACAGCTGCCCCCTATGTTGCCAGTCCTGCTTGTCTGGTTAAATGGTATCCTCCCTTTTTTACAAGCAAGAATAGAAATTGTAGCCAGATATGTATTTGATTTTTTTTGTCTCTTATTTAGTTTGGGCCACTTGTCAATATTGAGATGTCAGGGTGTATTATTACATTATCAAGTGATAATATTCTCTTGGAAACCAATTACTCTGCAGCAGCATCATGCAGTCTGTCTTGACATATTTGATGTATTTGATGCTGGNGGCAACCAGTGGAGGGCGCTACAGTTTTAGGAGGAGTTCTGCCAATCACGCCCTGAGTGCAAAAGTACAAGGTTGCTGTGAGGCAGGTATAGGAGGTACCATGTCTCCTACCATGTCCTGCACCATGTCTTGGGGGTTGAGGCATCTTTTAAACACTGAAGCATCCACCANAGGGGCCAAGAGAAGTTCATATAGAAGTTCCTATAGAAGTTCCTATATCAAGTCTCTCTAGGCTGTAAAATATCAGAGAAAATGTCCATTTGAAGATTATGGACCATCTTTTTTAAAGGAATGGTTCTCTGTATGATAGACTTCCAATGCCCATGTTTCAATATTTCTATCACCTGCGAACTTCAAATGGTGGCGGTGCAAAAGTTTGAATTGGTATGCATAGTAAGGTCATGCTTATACTTTAACAGAGAACTTTAAGTAAAGCCCACTGGCAATCGCAACTTGGCCACAAAGTGAAGAGTGAAGTGCAACAAGTGCTCAACACAAAAAAGTGCACAGGGCTCGGCTAGAACTCTCTCCTATAGGAGAAGAGCTCCACCCATCCTCAGCTACCCTGCACCCATACCGGGCACCAGGGCAGCCAAGGCCAAGTGGGTCCCCATGGCCGAAGCTAAGGGAACCCTCAACATGTCCATGGGATCACCTAAAGGTTCACCCAAGAACTCAGAAATCCATGGGATCCCCAATAGGATCACCCAATTAACCTGCTCCGCCAACTCCCCATGGAAAGGCAGACGCAAAAAGTCAGGGAGAGAAGGAGCCAGATGGCCACACATCTCTCCCCTAGATCGTGGCCGGAGCCCATAAGAGCAACCCGAGCCGACAATCTGTGAAAAAAGGTGACAGAAAAGTGAGGGGTGACTTACAAAACATAAAATATAAATTAGAAAATAAAAAATGTTTCTAATACCAACACCTGACGCCATTTTTCTAGGGGAGAGAGCAGCAAGAGAGTGTACAGTGAGCATGAGAGACAAGTTGATGAAATACATTTGTCTTAATGATTTTTGGCATTGGTACAGCCAGCATTATGGTTTCAGCTGTATCTTTTCCAAATTAATTGTCACTAATATACCTGAATACAAGTTGTAAGCAAAAGCATAGCTTTAGGACTTAAATACCATTATACATTCTACTGCCCTTTCTGACCTCATTACATGACTCCACAG
This sequence comes from Platyplectrum ornatum, assembly GCA_016617825.1. Taxonomy (NCBI): domain Eukaryota; kingdom Metazoa; phylum Chordata; class Amphibia; order Anura; family Limnodynastidae; genus Platyplectrum; species Platyplectrum ornatum. The sequence continues at coordinate 29,966 of JABWIB010006895.1, forward strand.
TGCAGGAGACACGTTGTCTGGTCTCATTAGCAACAGGGAACCTATGGAGCTGATAATCACCAAAGCCTATTCACATTTAGCACTAAGTCAATGGGCAGGAAAACGGTAGCAATAAAAACGTGCTGTGAGTTGGGTCACCAGCTGTGATAATAACCATTACCAGCCAATGTAAAATGTAAGCGCTGACAGCAATGACATTTATCCCTATATCTAGTCTAGTAGTCCTTGGTCCTATCAACATATTTGTGTTCCTTTTAATGCCAGATCCATGCACTCTTCTTCTTGTGTCTGAGAAGGAAAAAAATCACATAATCATTATATATAATCCCAATGGTATCCAGTTAAATGAGTTTTTCATTTTGTTACCATTACACAACAGTTGTAATTTTGAAGAATGCATGTATTGAATTACCCCCTGTTTTGTAAGCTCAGTCTGTTGAATTGTGGCTCCTGGTTTACAAACAACAGATTAGTTATCTGTTATCTAAGCAACAGATGTGTTGCTAATATCTACATAAACATCTGCACATAGCTAGTACACAGATCAAGCAGGAGCTGGCTGGGCTGGACTGCTGGGTGGCATCTGGCAGTATTGTATGCAATGGGCCAGGTCAGGGGATTGAGTCACTTGCATTTGTTATTTCATAATAGGCTATTAAGCTAAGACACACCAGGCAGACATTAGCAGACCATTCCCGTGATACACATCCTGCAATATGCTGTCACTGGGGTGCAGATTTGCTTATTGTCTCGCCTTGAGATTGTGAGTTGCATGCTGTCTGAATAAACAGTCATTTTATAATAAAGTCATCCAATTTCCTTCTGTCCACAGGAGGAAGTTTACACTATCACCTGTTTAATGTTTAATGCGTCTTGTACTCCAAGTATTTCTAGGTTTAAAATAACATTTATTACAATGCAAATGGAAATTTTATATCTGCAACAATCCATAAGGACATAGGCAAACGCAGGAAGGGGTTCTGGTTGCCCAGAAACCCCCCTTAATGTAGCTGTATATATATGTGGGTTATATTAAGTGACGTGCAATACACACTATATAGTCCCATTCCTGGACACAAATCTATCCTATAATAATGTGTGTGTGTGTNTAATATATATTGTAATATATGTGGGTTGTAATAATAGTTTGGAGATTACACAATAAAAAACAGTATGAGTACTATATACCCAAATATACACCTGACATCTAATATACCCAACATATACTTTCTTTATATAATGCAATTTATATTTGAATATATTTATATTTGGAAACACCCCTTCCAAAATCCTGCGTTCACCCATGAAGGACATTATCATTTTTGTAAATTAAACCTAAATGTGTGAAGGATTTGTGGGCAAGGTCTACCATATGCATTCCCTCTGCTACCTAGTGTATACTGCACCTTCAGTCACAATTTTACTGACCAGTCATGCTCTCGTACTCGAGTACATCATACTCACATATCAGGTACTCCAAATTGCAGCACAGATAAACTCCTAGGGGCTGACTCATAGGCGCGCATCCGCCTGGTTCTCAGACGGATGTGCTGTTAAATGCTGTGCATCTGTGCATGTGCAGATCGGCTTTGAATGGCTTGGATGCGGGCCCAAAGCCCGTATCATCGCCCCCAGTATNTACTTAAACTTACCTGCCCCTCGGTGTCCCTCGATGAGCACCNGATTCCTGGAGCTAGCGATGTTTCCTCGAGTCCCGGCGCATGCGCAGTATATCAGTGCTGGGACTTAGAAAATGTCTAAGTCCCAGTATCGGTATATTGCGCATGTGCCGGGACCNGGAGAATATCGCTGGCTCCAGGAATCCCGCTGCTCATCTGAAAGGTGAGTAACTATTGGGTTTTTGTTTTTTTTTTAAATGGATTGCTTGTTTTCCAGTAGGATTGTAATCCTAGAATGGGCATATTGATATAGATAGGAAATAGGACTTGCGTGTCCTCAGTGATCCCCTAGGTAACAGCTGCAGACTCATCTTTCTACACCAGGAGCTTCAGGCTGCCTCCCTTGTGCTTCTGACAGGACGTTTTGTAATATTAAATATTGAAGTTCCAGGTTGTAGGATATGAAGATGAAACTTCTATGTAATGAAAATAACCAACCTGTAAAATGCTTTCTTGCCTATAAACTGTTGTACAGTGATTCCATCTATTAAGTAGTTCTGCTCTAATGCACTGCAATGAAGTAAAATTAAAAAGTTCATTTCTCAGGTATATTAAATGCATATGTTCCCTTTGTTACAGTCACTGTAACATTGTATATATATATACACACAATACATTACCTATTTCAATAGCATCTGTCTATGGGTGTATATTCTGTGGCATCCTAGCAATGGAAAAGTTTAGCCGTTTTAAGATGAGACACTACAGCCACCTAGTTTGTTTGAACACTAGGGGATATATTTACTAAGGGGGGAGATTGCAGTGAGATAGAAAAGTGGGGATGTTTCCCACAGCAGCCAATCAGATTCGAGCTCACATTCTCCAGTATGTAAAAGTAAACTTGAGAGCTTGAATCTGATTGGTTACTATGGCCAACATCCCCACTTTTCAATTCCCCTGAAATCTCCCTGCTTAGTGAATTTAGGCCTATGGGTGGGAATTGTGCACTTATACACACACACACACACACACACACACTTATAATAGCACACATTTGTAAAAGCAGGGTAGGAACCACACAATCCACCAGCGCATTAATTGGAGTCTCTGGATAGGGAGTGATATACAAGACGTAGCATAAGGCTCTAAGCAGCCCTGAGCAATGATTCTATGTATTTATACTAGGTGACGCAAGTACAATCTGAAAGACTGTGTTTAGTAGAATTTAGTAAAAATCAAGCAAATCAAACAATAATAGTAAGAAAACTTCTTTTTCTGGATGTTATTGCTAAAGCAGTAATAATAATAATAATAATAATAATAATAATAATTATATATATATATTTTTTTATTTTTTTTATTAATGTAAAATACTATAATAACTGGACCTGGGCAAATATCTGGACACAAGCAGACCTTATCTCTCTCTGCGTTCAGATCTGGATTAGGAGTACTTGCCTAGGCATGCCCTCATTGTACATTTCCTATGTCCCTCCACCACTTCCCTCCATCTACACAAACACATAAAATCATGCCACCTGGCATAAAATCATCTCTGGATCAGCCCTGGTGTGTGCAGGATTGTTGTTCTATGTACATTGATGGCCTTCCTCTCAGCCTGCTCAGACCCAGTATATTTCCATGCATAAGAAGGCCAATGTTCCACATGTGCCGGTAGAGGGAGTACATCTTTAGAAGGATTCCACAGATGTCCTTATCTGTACGTGACAACTTATCTAAACTTGGAAGCTTGACTATTTGGGCAGAGGGTTAGGTCTCTTGACATGTGATTACCATCTCCCATTTTATGGAGAACTCAATGACTAGTCTGTTGCTGATGGATGACATGTGCCTAACTGAATGAAGATGGCTGGAACACAAGCTGACCTGTGGAAGTCATGCTATCTCATCTGACAGACATTATCTCACAGATGGTCCACAGAGCAACACAAGCCTTTCCTGGGATATTATAAATGAATGAGTTGATGCTTCAACAGATAGATGGTACTAATGGTAGCACATGTCTTATGACACTTGTGTGACATGATACAGCTAAGACAAATAAAGAAAGTCACTAAGTCTTGATTGGATCATCAGAAGGTCACCACATATGACAACACAAAAGACAACACAAACAAAGGACAGACAAGACAGATGCCACAGAACACGGAACATAGGTGAGAACCTCTGAGAAGAAAACCTAGATAAAGCTAATCACACACACTATATATATACTATATATATATACTGCAATTGAAACTTCTGACCACTCACTTTCCAATCAAATGTTTTACATTCTATTAACTAAATAGCTTTTTCAGCCATTGTTGGAGCACCACAAGGCTGAGTCTTAGGTCTATTGCTTATCAATTGCAATGCAACATGAGACATGGCATGGACAAATCATGACAACAGAGAGGACATATACACTAGAGCAGGGGTGGCCAAACCGGTCCTT
>JABWIB010006896.1:13256-29187 GCA_016617825.1 Platyplectrum ornatum
GCAAGGCCATATTGCATAGGTAGCTAGACTCTACGCCACCTCCGTTCTCACTGTTCCTGGATAAGCTCAAATTTGTGTTCCGTATGGGCTGGCTGGACACCATGCTCGACAAGGATTGAAAGGTTGTCAGCTTTTTCGATTTATGGGAAGGATATATGGACGTCCTCCCCCTCCGAATCAAACACCAACTGCACGTATGTTTCGCTAATACCGCCTGGTATATTCAAAGGCAATTGGCGGACGACCCACCTATTGTGTTCAGTTAAGTTCTTTGTTGATATCTATTGTGCTGAGCTTCGGCTCTCTCTACTATGTTGTCGAACCTTGCTCAAGTTCTGTCATGGATGTTCTTTGCTCGGCTTTATGTAATGTTGTCTGTACCATTGATAAAGTCGTCTGTACATTGTGTGACTTTGAAGTTAAATAAAGTTTGAAAAGAAAAAAACGGACCTGGCATATCACTTACCAACTCTGACCCATTATATCCCTTCTGTTCAGCAGAATCTACAACACTACCATTACATCCAAGCATTACCTCCCTCCAATANTTAACAAAAAGAGAGGCGCCATAAGTCCTACCTTGTCAGTCATAGTTGTGTGCAGCATACAATGTATGTGCAGAATACATTGTATTACATGCCATTGTGCGTTATGTATTTGTATCCATGTATCCTTGTGTTGTTTTAACATGTTGGAACATTTGCAAGTAAGCATTTTTTATAATAATTTACTTAACCAGTTAGAAGTGACATGGTTTAGTACAAACTTTTACAGACATGTGTAACAATACTTACCTTTTCCCATAATAGGCACATCCTATGCTGCAGCTCATCAGACGGAATCCATCTTGTCACCTCTTCCTATAGTTCTACACGAATTGGTAAGAACAGGCATATATATATTTTTCATTCATGAACACTGCCGGCTTTCATGAATGAAAAAAAAATATATATATAAAAAAAACTACACACACATTTTATTTAAAATTGTAATATTTTATTTTTTTTTATAAAATATGCGCATACATATGCGCACATGAGCAGATCGGCAAAACTTTGCAGGGCTGAATCAGCCCCAATATGAGAAGAAATTAGCTTTTTTTAAAGAATAATATTTAAAGAGCACTTACAGTTTCCAAAATAATCATGATGTTTTGTTGGTCTTGTGTTTGTTTTGTAAAATAAATCTTTATTTCAAAATGTTTAATCATTTTTAAGATTATTTTTGTTTTATTGCAATGAAGTAAGGATTACATAAGTGGGTTTTTTTATTCATATTTGTTAAAACTACATATATCAAATTATTTCCAGTATGGATCCAGTGGAAAATATTTTTTTTCTGTTAAATAAATAAATATGTAAACAGTAAAACATGTTTTTTTTATTCTGAGCTTTTATCTGGAGAGCATTGTGCATAATTAGAAAAATCTGCAAGGGCACCAATATTTTTGTCCACAATGGAAAGCACAATTAATTTATAAGATGAGAAATATCGTTTTTTAATATTAGAGTATCTAAAAAATCAATTTAGAGGTTTACACTCTGAAATGTTGAAATTATCAAACCGTGCAAAATTGTTTGTTAATATCAAAATGCCAACTAGAGGTGACATAAAGAAATTGCCACTGAAATAAATAACATTTTAAGAGGTAATTGTCATGTCAAATCTAAAACTTTGACCTCATTCACTTTTCTAAAGCAGTGCTGATTTAGATGATTGAAAGTAAATGCATCTGACCAGCAAGCGTACTATATATCTACATCTTGCAGAGCAAGCAATTTATGGATGAGTGTCCAGAGCATTTCCATGTACATTGTATTACATTGTATTCATTCACCCTTATGATGTTCAGTAAATGTTATTCTACATGCAGAAATAGCAACAATAAGCATGTAATTTTATAATGTTGTTCTATATACATGTATAAATGATTCATACATACATACATACATACATACAAGCATACATAAATACATACATAAACACAAGCATACATAAATACATGCATACAAACATACATTTTTAAATGAAGGAATAAATACATAGAGAATATTAGGAGTGTAGTTTTTAATTAATTTTGAATACATTTTATTCTCCTGTATAATTAATATGACTAGTTTTTCTGTATAGTTAATTGGAATTGTATGATTTNAAATGTCACTAACTTATAAGCATTTGTTAAAGCAGCAGATATTTTTTTTAAAACTGTTTAATTGGGCATAANAAAACCATGATAATTGCAAGTCCACAATGAATAACTTTTTAAGAGCATGTTTTAAATACTATGAAATTATGGTTGCTGAATTAAAGATAAGCACATGGTCATGTCTTATCTCTTTCTTTGAATGGCTTATTCTTTATGTAAAGTGTGAATGAAAAATGTAGCATGTCAACTAACAGAATCCTAAATCTAGATAACATTGACCAGAATTAATTGAAGCATTAGGTTTGAATATAATTGTTTTCTAAATGTACATACAATGTTTTAATTTCAATATATTGTACAAATATGGTTTCCTTTTGGTCTTCAGATATATTTTGAAGCACTAAAATGAAAAATAGATATTCTATAAGCAAAACTAATAGTGATTAAACATGCAGTTATATAATAGGGCAAGAATATAAAGTGATTGCACTATNAGCTCATGTATAATTACTTGCTTCCAAATGGCCATTAAAGAACTTCACTCAGGAAGGAGAAAAGCGTGGAAAAGTATACCTGTTTTATGAAACTACATCTACAACAACAACTTTAGAAAGTTGGCTCAGAATAGAGTGTGCATGCACACCTTATTCTCTGAGCACTGTGGAAATTACATATATATGCGGGACATGGTCAGAGGGGTCATGTCCATATACAATGTACACACAGGATGCAAAAATTAGGACAAGACAATAATTTTAAAAGGCACGTATCTCCAATGAAGAGTCTCATGCTTAGATATTGCCTATATAATTGGAGAGGAAATGACATTTTATAACTGTATATTAATGGTCAAAGGATATTAATGGTCAGAGGAGCCCTTCGTTCAAAACTTTCAGTGACATTGTATCTAAGGTCACAATCCAATAGGACTCTTTTTGGGATAATTTTAACATCTGATCCCCACCTCTTCTGTTATCAGTAATTACTTCTATTACCTTGACTTTCAAAAACTGTAACTTTTATATTAACAATTTTTATTTGAAGCTCAAAAACAGAAATAAAGAAAACATATTTCATGAATAATACAGATATACATAAAATAAAACAGAACAATATTTCCATACGGTATGACTACANCAAGGTAGATCAGTGAAAACTCCACTTAATAAAACAAAAGATACTAATATGGTACATAGAAGCATGTCTCCAATGTTTAGACAAATTGCAGGAAAATACACAGGAAAAGTGCGGAAAACCAATGGCATGCGGCAATAAAGTGAGGCGGACAGGACATATATCAAAAAGGGCGAGAACCCATGAGTAGCTCTTGTTGGTACCAAGAGATTAAAAGCCTTGCATTAAAAGAGCTATAGTGGTAGAGGGCAGACTACGAACATAAGGTAGCCAAGCATCAAAAAATGTCTCTGCATGTTGCTCCTTGTTGACAGTAGATTCCAGCCAGACCATCTGAAATCATGTAATACTTTCATAATGAACAATTTGAATTAGTAGTATACAATTGTTTAAGACATTTTACAATTTTCTCTTTCTTTTAGGCATCTTTAACAAACTATGCCTTCTCTAAAATTGGCCTAAAAGTTTATTTTTAACTATTAATTTGAGTTTGAACTGACCCCTTTTGTCCTTGTGTATGTAATCTCTGATGTACCTTCAAGTTATTTGGATATTTTACAGATTTGACTCAATGGACTGCTGTTTTAACTTTCCAGGTTAATTACCAGCAAGTTTATACAGTATGAATGGCTCTCACACAGATAGCCAGGTACCATACCTTGTGAGATGCTGCACGGGAGGACTGGAACAAGGCACAAAGAGATTAGGAGACACTGCCTATGANCGGCATAAGAACTTCACTTTGAGACTACCAAACAAGGCATAAAGCATAAAGTATTTTTTGCAGACACAAAAACTGTGAGCTACTCAAAACATACTATTTGAACCACTGTATTGAACTATCAATGTAGTGTATGTGATGCCAATACATAGCAGAATCTTTTTTGTTATATCATGCTATCTTATAAACGTTGTACACTTTTGTTCATTTATTCTAATAAATGTCATTTGTTCAAAATCTACTGCACCATTTGGATGTACTTTGTCATTTTGGCTTCTGAACATCCAGTCTGGGTCCTTATTTTGATAAGCCTGATTTTAAACGTGTCTGGTACGCTTAATACATATTCCACATGTTAAATAAGTGTAGTACTTGGTTGTAGTGAGAAGTATGATTAGAAAAATGGCCTGTAATATTAGCACTCATTACTATCATTACGCTCATATCTTCAGCTATGCCTGAAAGGGATAGATTATGGCACTTTCTCATTTATTCCACAGACTTAAAAGCACAATNGGAGGACTATATAGGGAACAATATAGAACACTGGGAAGATTGGTCTTATTGTTGTCATTGGAGGCCTCAAATGCAGTAATGCTGTAATGCAGACACATAATTCGCTATGTAATAACACAAAAGAAAAGGCATGAAACCCAGGTCTGCACGAGTATATACCACTCCCATCACAAATACTACCATAGGTGCAATAAAACTGCAAGCAGCCGTTTCTAGACTCTGAACTAAAAAATCATAAAAATCATATATTACAATAAGGAGATGAACTAGTTAATACTAAAAACCATAGACGTTTAAGCACGCTTTACAGATCACTAGAAAGAAGTATATAAATCACTCCCACATGAACAGGTACTTGAAGTGCAATGCAGTTAGCTAAGTTACCCAAGCTCTCCCTGAGACAAAACGAGTTGCTTATTGCAGGGATTTTCACAGATGAAATCAATAGTTATTTCTTGCATCCAACTTTACAAAACCCTGGACCAGTTGGCCTCTATACTAGAATACTATAAACTTCTACCACTATTTGTGTCTTGTATCCTTAGAATGATACAACTCTATCTTAATTCATTGACATGCTCACTCCTTTTTCAAATTAGCTCACTCAAAATGTAGATCAATACTTGGAACCCCAGAATGTTGACCCCCATATGACAGCAGTTCTAGCAGATTTTAATCCTATTGTCTTTCATTTCATCAGATATATGTACACATACCCTCTACACACCTTTTCATTATATATATTAAAAATGACTTGCTTTTACAATGACAATGAGGTGGTCTCAGGCTTTCAAGTCAGTATGACAAAATAGGTGACCTTCTAACTTTGCCCAGGGTGTACTCAGCCTGGGTGGAGTGTGGACCCGCTTTTTAAGCGGGCTAATCGTCATATACACTACCTACACATCTCTATAAGACAAATAGCCCAATGTCCATCAGAAACATATCATGTGAGCTGAGTGGGTAAAGTTCACTTCCCTTGTAGTTATTGTGCCAACGTTATTAAAATAATTTCCCTCTGCCTTCCCCTTTTTCTACAAAAAGAAAGATACTCAATACTCCAAGTTTTAAGCAATTTATATTGGCAGGGATTAGACCTGGGCCTAAATTTACTAATCAGGGCGAATGCAGAGAGTTTGGAAAGTTGGGATGTTACCTGTAGCAACCAATCAGATTTGAACTTAAACTATCCATAATGTAGAATGAAACTGAAAGCTTGAATCTGATTGGTTGCNATGGGCAACATCCCCACTTTTCAATCTCCCTGCAATCTCACTTCTTGTTAAATGTTGGCCCTTAAGCTCCAGCAATCTAAATTNAATGAGATTTATTTTCCAAATATAATTAATTATATTATGCTGCCCTGCCTAGATATGTCAAAGACTGACTATTAATGAGGGGCAGTTATGCCATCTCACTTAGTGTTCAAATGAAAATTCTTATTAATCTGAAGCTCAGCAGCACGAAAAACAATTCTTCAAACGTGGAGTAGCTCCTCAGCACTGCCCTTTGCTATTTTTTAGTGAAATAATACTCTTTCATTTCAAAATAGACTGGATTAAGGAACTCTTAGAAAAGGAAAAAAAAGCAGTAAAGTTCTTTGTAGTTTAGGAGGCATATATATATATATATATATATATATATATATATATATATACTCTACGCTCTACACATACCTCTGAACTTATGGGGGTCTGAGGTTGGGACACTGTGCCCCTCGTCCCAATCGACTCTGCCTCTGACCCACCCAAGCCCCGCCCCTTTCAATGTCACGAGAAGCGGCTAATATAAAAAATAAAAGAATAATAATTGTCTTAGCAGGACAAACTGGAAGACAGGAGGGACAGTGGCACAGTCCTCCAAAATCGTGACTGTCCTGCTGAAAGGGGGAGGTATGTCTACATTAGGTTATGGTAGATCTTCCTTCCTTAATACTAGATGCCTAGATGAAGCAGGACAGGGTGACTCTTCACATCTATAACTGAAAACCCTTACTTCTCAGTCCCTAGACTTATCTAGATATTTTCTACAAAATGTTTATCATTGGTGTATGACATTGAGGTTTTTCTTGATGATATATTGTAATGTATGTATTTTGACATTCTGTATTAAAAAAGTTATAAAAAATTATAAAATATTGTTGAGTGAACCAGTAGCTTAACAATATAATGTAAATAAAATGTTTATTTCTTTGATCCTTGACATATCAACTTTCAAGCCAATTATTAAATATTGTAAAATATTGGTTGATCTATCTATTGTATATCAAAGTTTAAGATGACATATTCCTTATGGAGGATAATTTATAATAACAAGAGACTTTTTTGTTTATTTAATTTTCAACAAATGTAGTGTCATACATGTAAAACAGTACCATTTTGTCTTGTCAATTTTGGCAGTCTTTATATGAAATAGGTTTTAAAGGAGGGAGCATAGTCTTGCTGTGAAGATACTTTCTTGAGGTGCATTCCACCATACATTTCAGTTTTAACATAGCTCACCTCATATAGACTCTCAGTTACAGCTATGTTTGAGGATTCAGTCCTTATTATCATTAATCTTGACAGTTGTTTGCAGCCAAATAATAGATAGAGTAGATACTGTATGTAAAGATTACTAGGCCAATGTAAGCATGCACTCACTTGCAATTACTGTACCCTGTTCACATTTATTTGTATAGCAAGCAGAATTTACCCTATAGCATAGACCCGATTGTATGACTTATTTCTAACCATGATAAAATTATCATTTATATTTTAAAACACTTATCTACATCTTGGAGCTGATTCATAGCGGCGCATTCGTTGTCCAGCCTGGCGAGTGCGTTGCTATGTTCTGATCTGAGCATACACTGCTTGCACTTACATGCTCTAAAAACTTCAGGATCAGTTTCATACTGTTTAGGGGCTCTGGGTGGGTTTGGATGTAAATAATGCATTCTATTGTTATGTGGTACATCAATATTTTACAATAGACTTATAAGGCAAAATTATTTTCTTTTATCTACCATAATGAATATATGTATGCTAGTATGTCGCATTATGGAAAAATTAATAGTTTAATAAATCTATTTTATATAACATTACCAAGACTGAGAAACATTTTAGCAAAGTATGTATTAAAAAGTGCTTCTCGCTTCACGTCTATAAAAAAAAAGTATATACTTCCACTTAATGCCAAAATCCATTACACTACATTAGAACCAGATCATTAATTAGATAAGCAATCTAAGTTAATTATTTGTGTACATTTGTTCTGAGATAAAAGCAGGTCTCACAACAAATTCCTTTCTAGTCAAAAACTGACAATGGAAATTGTTTGTTGGAGACATCAAGCCTAATAAATGGTTTGCATCCATACTTTCTCAAATCAAAGAATAAAAGTAACATTTTAAGTATATGTAATGACAAAGTTGATATTACTTCAATGGAGGCATGATTGCTTAATTTCCCACAATGTCCCATCATCTTCCCCAGTGAAATAAACAGATTGAACACATACTTTTTGGTGAACGCTCAGAATATTTTTATTGCTTCCCTTTTAGTTTTTCAGGCATCATCATAAAAGATAATATAATAGGAATTTCACTTAATTCTTTAATGCTCCTCGCCTTTCTTCCTTATTTAGTCTGGCAGAGAACACACACACACATATATATATACAAATACACAGGGCTTAAAGAGGTGGCACTACCATTGTCCCAGCTTCGAGATACGCTGACGATGGGCACACGCACAGTACATCTATATCTATAAGGTAAGTTTACTTCCATTTTTTTATGTAATTTTTTACAATTTAACTTTTTACACTATTCTATGGGTCTCCCCATATGTCCCCCCTTTTTCCTCCTTCTATTAGAGGGAGGAAAAGGGAGGTCTATGGGGAGATTGCTGGGATCCAAAAACGGACTTTAGCCNTTTCGATAAAATCAGGGCTTAGTAATTGGAGTCCTTAGTGTCTTCCTCCTGTTTTCAAAGCACAAGAAACCCATTGGACTGGCTTGAGGATCAATCACTGGGCTTTTGAACAAAATTAAGGCTGGAACAATGAGAGGTGTATTGAAGTAAATGAAGACTACACTAGTGTCTTTTATATTTCTCTGTTACTCATGCTGAAGACACTGACTTTTTGATTCAACCATGAGGAGACACTTGCAACATGGAAATAAAAATACATGTATTAATAGGTTTAAATGTCTAACATAGCAAGTTACAAAACAACATGTTTTGAGGTTTTCAGTTTAAAATTTAAACAAGCTTTTATACATGATACTTTATAACAAAATGTTGATATCCACAAAAGCCATAAAAGTAATTTGAAAATTTCAAGTAGCAGTATACCTTAATGAAATGTGGCATAGCTTAAAGTATTTTTCATTATTGTTTGTTTACTGTGGCAGCTTTAATTTGTATATAGTAGAACACCTCATTACAGCACACTAGCTCTTACATAGGCGAATTAGTCANTTTGTGTATTCTTCAGTGCTAAAATTAATTACACATTTGAGGGTAATGGTTTTAGTTATTAAGAGAAGAAAATACTGAATACAAAAAAAACACTGGCAATGTTTTTAATAGAACCTGGCTCACTGTACTGCTACAATCAGCTGAAAACTGGGAGCTAGTTGCAAACNCTTGGTACCTACTCGTGTTGATTGGCTGTTTTCATGGGTGTGTTTTGGGAAAAGGTTGGCGTATGGGAGATAGTGAGGCGGCGTGCTTGAAGAAGGTTGCTTAGCAACCTTATGCTGCTCGCTGACAGCGCATAGGCATGAAGATAAAGTTNCGGCTATCGCTCAGAGGAGAAACTAGGTAAGCACGCGCATTTCGCACACTGCTATGTCAAGGCAAACATTGCCTGATTGTCTTGACAAAACAGTGTGCGAAATGGGAGTCAGCATGGCCGGGCCGCAGCTCTTGACTTACCGTATATACTCAAATATAACCTGACCCGAATATAAGCCGCATGTAATGTCTCTATTGTCTCTCTATTTCCTGCATGTGCAGGGTTAATATAAGGCAATGTAAAGTTCCTGTGCCATGCTGTAACCTACACAGCACAATATCGTGCCTGTGTCAGCTTTGTGGGCTTAGTGTGGTGGGTGAGTGGCATGCTGCATGCCAGTGTCACACTCTCCCCCTCCTTTACCTTAGCTCCATCTTAGCTCTGAGCTCACATCCCTGCATCATCCAGGACAATGACTTGAGTATAAGCCGAGGGGGGCACTTTCAGCTCAATAAAATGTGATAAAAAACTAGGCTTATACTCAATTATTTAGGTATTGACTGAAACTATTCTCTATTTATTTATTTATTCAGAAACAGCAGAGATCTTGGCAGTGGTCCAGCTGCAATAGATACACTGTATGTGAAGCTGTATCATCTAGTACAGTATTAACACAGGGTCCACACATAACAGTGGCATTATTAAAACACTATAAATGCTGGCGTCTGCTGGTTTATCACATAAATTATATTATTCTGTTCACTTCTATTTACTATCCTTTTAATAAAAATATNTCGCAAACAAAGGGATTTGTCTCTCTATATCACTAATATTTTTTTAATTGATATAATAAAGTTACATTTTTTAAATGTATTACTGTATGGGTAGAAATAATCGATGCAGGAGTGNGTCTCTTAAACAGAACATCTTTNAATNTTTTCTATCAATTTTCAGTTAGATGGTTCTGGGGGCAAAATTGAGAATTACTTCTATGCATTAGATATAGGGGTGCATCTCTACTCACACATTAGAGTGTGCAAAAATATATTCAATGTACTGGCAATAATGTATGAAATATGATATAACAAAAATAATTTGTCAATTCTCATACATGGAATGCTAGTAAAGTATTGTTGAATTTTCTTATTCTTATCGTTGGAACTCTTTGGATTACTGAATTTGTCTTCATGTGCTTACTTTCTGTACGCAAAGAAAGGTATAAATTCTGATATAAATTTTTGAGGTAAACAGAATTTACAAAACTCAAATATTATTCAAACTAATACAAACCATTCATCAAATCTTGAATACTCCTCCCCAGGTCTGTTAGTAACAATCAGAGAAGCAGGACATGGCGGGGTGGAAACCTGCTAAAATTGTTGCTAGCAACAAGTTTAGAAAAGGGAATTGTAGGTGAAATGCAAAAATCNGCACCATCCACTACTACGAGATTTCAAAACAAGGAACGATAATTNAAGTGAATGGTCAGCTTAAGTGTAGAAAATAACTGAATTAAATGACTTTCCCCATTTCATTTGCTAGTGGAGCAGCTTCAACTATTCTGGCCCAAGATGTATCTACAAAATGAATCAACTAGCGCATGTTAAACCAATGAGGGAGAATGTCATTATTGATTGCATATATCAGAATGTGTGTTTTCAGTTTTCAGTTAGTCCATTTATTCTTTAAAACAAAAAATTAAATGCAGATTTTGGCATTGAAAAGTTGTAAGCAACATGATCAACCATTCACACTAGTCCTAAATATTGACACAGGAACAAACAGGTAAATGGCAGTGATTTCTGAATATGAAATGAAAAGTTAGCAGATGCAACATGTTTATATGAGAGATACAACAGCATGTTAATACACAAATACCTGCAGATACATATGCAGACACAATATGTAAAAAACAAACGAATAAAATCTACTTGTATTATATTTTATTATCATGGTTGCCAACTCTCCCGGAATATCAGGGAGACTCCCTGAAAAGTGGGTGATCTCCCTGACTCCCTGAAGTGCTGGATAATCTCCCTGATGCTCATTCAGGTGAAGAAGACATTGTGTTATGATGATAGAAATCACGCATTGTGTCCTATTTCTATACAGATAATGAAGTTACTGGTTCTCCTATTTAGAACTATTCGCAATAAATACAGAAAGTGTTTATTTACTGACAATTTAAGAAACAATAAATACTGAAGCAGATATTTTTATTGTGAAATAGTTCTCATGGCAGAGCTAGACACACCCATGGGTGGAGCTATCCACAGGACACACCCCTTTGGTTGCACAAGTTACACTCCTTTTGTGAAGCGTTTTTTCACAATCTCCCTGAAATTCATTTGCAAAAGTAGGCAACCCTGTGTATTATACATGTTTTTATATTCTTTATAAAATTCATAACTGTATTTTTTTCCTTGGTTATAAAATATAATAAGCATAGTTAATACACATGGACAACTGTGGAGGTCAACAAAACAACACAATA
The DNA here is from genome assembly GCA_016617825.1 of Platyplectrum ornatum. NCBI lineage: Eukaryota > Metazoa > Chordata > Amphibia > Anura > Limnodynastidae > Platyplectrum > Platyplectrum ornatum. The sequence continues at coordinate 24,993 of JABWIB010006896.1, forward strand.
ACAGAAGAATACTTAATGGGTGCTTGTTTAAAGTTCCTTGGACTAATGTCAGCAGATCATTTCCTCTGATAAACTTAACACTTCATTTACCACTTTTAGTACTGAATGATGTTGACTGAAACGATACTGAGGTACTATCTGCTTAATAGATTTGATCACTAGTGGTGGTGTTGCAAGATAAGGGAATGTGTTAGGTAAGAGGCAGAAGATCAATATATTATAAAGAAACAATTGCTGCTGAAAAATGCATTACTTGCTCTATTGGCCCATCTTGGGATTTAACAGATTTTTTTTCTCGTATCAGCAGGGCTTTCAAAAGTTTAATAGCTTTATAATACACTTTCAGCAAATCTTAACTTTCCTTAAAATGATGCATAGCATCCCAGACTTCTAAAACTGCAAAACATTTCTGAAAATTGAAAATTAAGTTACCACAAAGTTTTCCAATGTAATTTTTCTTGTTTCTTACCACATAAAGTTTATTATAGAACACACAGTATACGCTACATAAATTACCTCTTTTTACTGAAAATCAAAAATAAAATAAAAATTGTTGCAAATGTATTCTTTTTTTTTTACACATTCTAATACCGTACCTGTGGTTTGTTGTTCTACAACTGCCAGCATGCTTAGAAAGATTTGGTCATTTCAANTTCACAGAAAAAAGCTGTTGATTTGTTCATTTGATAGACACCACTGTCGACTTGGAATTACAGAAGAGAGGCAGACATTAAATAAAGTGTGTGCTGTTCTCATAAAACATCACCACAATGTTCTGCATCAAGAAAAGTGGCTGTGTGGTTTCGCTAATGTGGGCTCTCACCTCTTAGTTTCAATAATTGGGTAANGTAGCAGAAGACATCCACTAATAGCATCTAACTAGAGAAGAGAGAGAGCTAAGCCTGCAGCTAAGTTCATCTTCACCAACTGAGACACTTGGGAGTACCAGGCCAGTGGTTAGACACCTACAGCAGTCTGTGTGTAAAGCACAATGCCTGGTCAAAATATGTCATTTAACTTAATATAAAAGTTGGGCTAACAGTCTAGAAAATTATACTTGGGCACTCATGACTAAAGCTGGCCATATACTATGCAATAAATAGTCCCAATCAACCAGCTTTAGGCAAAATCATGTTGAATTGCAGGGGGGGGGTACATTTAATTAGTTGCGATCAGTATTCATGTGAGAGATGAAGTTTCCTAGCCCAAGTCTAATAATAGTGTAACAGTAAAGTTGGGGATACACTATAAGATAAGTTGTCCAATCGGAAAATTGGATGAGATTTTTTTTTAAAGGAACTGGAAGCCGCCATACACTTTACAATAACTGTATGATAAAAAAAAAACAGAATATGCAAGATTTTTTTTTTTTAATNATGGGGGGCACTTTCAGCACAAAAAAATGTGCTGAAAAACCTGTCCTTGTGATTATACCTTATAAAGTTATTTTGATATTTAATCTTCATGTGTAGTTGNATATCTACTGTTTGTTGTATACTCTTAAGGGCCGATTCAGTGCAGTATTATGGCACAGCGCAGCTCACGTCTTTTTATACGTGACTCTATGAGCTGAAAGCTAGACGCATATTTTCTCCCTTATGGTTTTGGCGTAAGGGAGAAAATACAGCGCAAATCGGCATTGAATCAACCCCTTAAAGTAACAAATATCTAATTTTTTTTTCCCTTTTTTGTAGACTCGAAGACGTGGTTCAAGACTAAACGTTATCATTATTGCAGAAGGTGCAATTGATCAAATGGGCAGTCAAATGAANAATAAAAATGAAAATGACCACCCAATAATTTCCCTAGTTTAAAGTATTGTGTGGCANTAGAGAACGTAATCGCTCCAGCAGTTCAACCAAGCCTTCACAGAGTAACCTTAAATATTCAAATAAGCTCTTTGAAAATGAGCTATATCTTTAGCNTAACCTATTGGAGATAGCATTCCTCTAGTCACATTTGACCCATTAAGGAACTTTTAAAACATGAACTGAGAAGCCAGTAACCATTTCCTTATGGAAGAGGTGACCATCTGCAGATGAACACTACCTCTACTAGGTGACATGGAGAAATTACTCATCATATAATGGAGCAAGCATGGCCTATAATACTCTATACATCGTAATGATGCTCGTTCTCCTTAAAGAGAATNTCTGTCACTCTAGAGCTACATTAATGGCCTCTCATGAAGCCAGCTATATCCCTGTTCTGCACTAATGGGGGGGGAGCACCACAAAACTGCTGTCTGCAGATGGCCAACTTTGTCTTAAGGAAGTGGTTACTGGCTTGGCTTTCATTCCCAGTAATGTTTTAAAGGCTTGTCAATAGATTAGAATCTTTTCCTTCTGGAAGCACTTATGAGAATGGACAAAACAGTTCTGAAAATGTAATTTTCCAAAATATTATGGTTTGCCATAAATTTTAATAATGTCTGGACAGTGGTCAGTATCTGGAGGGGCATGGCTTATAAAAGTGTTGGATTTTGGCAGCAAAAANGTTCTGGTATACTATACCGCTGTATACTGACTCACTACAAGCACTGGCCTACGCAAATCTTCCAAGTCTGCCACCTTAACACACAAACAGAGCCTCTGCTTAAAGAGCATCATNTACTACAATCAGATCATTTTGGTCACTATCACATTGTAATCTTAAGATTGTGTGCTTCCCAATTTCAACAATCTTTCACTGAAATTCATGAACAGCAGACCACAGTTCAGACGTCAGCTCAGCTCCCAGCAAAATAAGGTGGACAAAGGAGTATGAAATACTCATAGAAGTATGGCATAAGATTTTTGTTTCTTCTTTTTGTGTGTGTTTTTGTGTTTTTTTTATCATTATCTATTTATTTCAGATTGTATTATTTATTCATTTTATTCACTTTTTTTATTATTCTGCGCAGAAAGGATACTTTCAGCAAATTCTTCAAGAGCCACTTTAATAAAGCAGGTATTTAACAGGAGATGTGATGCCAGGGTCACCATATGCATTGGAGAGAATTAAGTAACTTAATTGGTTGCTGATTGGTTGCTATGGGCAACATCCCNGTTGGGGATACACTATAAGATAAGTTGTCCAATCGGAAAATTGGATGAGATTTTTTTTTAAAGGAACTGGAAGCCGCCATACACTTTACAATAACTGTATGATAAAAAAAAAAACAGAATATGCAAGATTTTGTTTTTTTAATCGTTTGGTTTATGCTTATAAAGTGGTTCTTAATGTCAGAATTATGGCAAGTGCCCATACACTGAATGATAGTTTAGCTACGAAATAATTTAAGATTGTGCAGACCAAAAATAAAAAAAATTATTTGATGACGGTTTTTGAACGATATCAGCCGATTGGAACGATTTATCTTATAGTGTATCTCCAACTTAACACTGGTCAGTATATGCCTAAAGATCTGAATCTGTCCATTAGTACCTATTATCCTTTACTGCAAAGTGCTGCACAAATTCTCTATAACTCCAACTCTTCATACATCCCTGTATGTGTGTGTATGGGTGTCATGCTTTCATAAATAATTAGAACTTAAATAGTGCAGAGCAACTGTTAAAACATCAAAATAATAATAACTTCACAATACCTAGACAAAACCTAAACAAGACCCATGTTGTAGGGACTAGGGCGGATGAAGAAGATTTAAAAAAAAGTATTNAAAAAGAAAAGAAAAAAAAATTNAAAATGACCACAGCCAGTGGCCATCCCGCTGCCCTCCTCTGTAGTTTTGATGCAGCACACGTCATCTTGTCACAGGGGCGCGGTGCTAGGTCTGCCAACGACCTAGCANGCAAAGCAAACAGATAAAGAAGAAAGTGCTTGGAAAACATCCATTCTTACTAAAGGATTGTAAGACTGAGAACTCTGGACACTAACTTGATGTCTGTATCGCAGCAGCTAAAGGTAGGCTGCAAGTGCACACAGACAAATTAGTAGGGTCAATTGTAATGCATATCTCATGAAATCACAAATCTGTGTGGGAAAAATGTGGAAAAATTACTGTATATACCCGAATATAAGCCGAAGCATGTAATTTCACCTAAAAAAAACTTGGATAACTTATTCACTTGAGTATAAGCCTCCCGCACCCAGTATATCTGTCGCCCCTGTGTACGGCTCTTGTCACTGATGGATCATTTCCCCCATAGGACTGCATTTTCTCTGGTCTCTATGTCCAGCTCTTATAGATCTT
>JABWIB010006899.1:4966-15116 GCA_016617825.1 Platyplectrum ornatum
AGTAAATCAGTGGAGCTGTATTCATGCATATACTTTAAGAAAGGCCTATCTGCATCGGCTAAGTGTGGAGATGCATTGTCATCGCTAGTACTTGGAAGGTGGAAACTCATATGCTATAAAGTGTTGCAAACGTGTTCATTGCTGCAATGTTTTATAAGTTGTTTAAATACATATGCACTGTATCTAGCCCAAAGTAGGCTGCACTAGAGCTGACGCTCCAGTCGGCAGTGGCACGGCACTGAGTTCAGGCAAGCTGCCGGCAGCGGACGGTACGCCAGTACAGAGCACCGGTAGCCGGCCATCATGTGGGGGGCCCGGCCGCCCGGGACTTTGTGAGTCCCGGGCCCAGGTGATCCTGGTGGCGGCCCTGCCCGTCAGACTTTTGTAAAGGCAGTCCCCCAAAAGCAGGACTGTCCCTCTAAAAATCGGGACAGTTGGTGGTTATGGATTAGCCCAACTCTGATCACACCAGTTTCCCTGCTACTGCTCTAAAACCTGATCAGTATCCTCCACATTACTCTCACGTGTAGAGATGACACAATACATATGCACACATACACATATATATTTGATTTTAGGGTTTTTTTTTATATTCATTCATGCATGCATTTAACATAGTCAAAAACAGAATGCTGCAGTGTTCAGCAACATGGTCAGTACACAATGATGACAAACGTTTATCAGTCATTTTCACTGGTGCTTATGAACACGTAATACATGGTTTCACAGTATAATATAGTGAAATGGAGGACTGGCATGACTGGCAGTTTTCTACACAAAAGAAATAATAATAATGTTTCCCTTACTGACAGATTTGATTGTGGAATAAAAGGAAAAAATCATTGCAGGATATATTTTTGACCATTACTTGTCTACCTCAATGAGTAATGAATTCCTATAGCTGAGCCTTAGGCACAATGAATCCAAACACAGAGGGGCCAAAGATTTTAACAATCTCCCGGGTTTTATATAGTCTTTCTGATGCAATTACACATTTCTAGACTGCTGTGTCACAGGTCAATGCCATAGGCAGATAAAAGGGTAACATTCAGTATGGGTACGCTTTCCATGGGTACCAATGACAGCATTTGTCTTGGACGGGGATTCTTTGTTTTATGAAAGAAATGATTCTATAAGTTCTAAAAAAAACAAACACAAATGTAACACACAGCAGTTGCTATATCACTGATTTTGTGACATGGGTCACTGCAACTATGGAGACAGCATTGCTACGCGAAGAAACTGAACGGTAGCTCTTATCCCTCAGGGTTGTCACAGACATTGTAAAAGTGATTGCAGAGAGGTGCTGAAAGAAGGCTCCTCGACAACTCCCGTGGTGCCGACAGGTACGTTGCTGAACCCCAATTTTTCTCATAATTTTTATTAAAACCTGTACCTGTACCCTAACCTTCTATTCCCCGAATCCTAATTCTATGTTCCATCCCCTCCCTTCTACCTAACCCCAACCCTACCCTTCTATGCTAAATAACTTCCCTACTGCCAAACCCTAACCTTCCCCTACTATACTCCACCCTCTCCCTACTAACCTAACCCCAACCTTCCCCTTCTACACTCCATTTCCTTCCTGCTGCCTAACCCTAAGCCTCCCCTTCTATGTTAAATACCCTCCCCACAGCCTAATCCTAACCCTCCCTTTCTATGCTCCATCCCNTCCNCACAGCCTAACCCTAAATATTCCCCTTCTATGCTCCATCCCCTACCCACTATCTAACCCTAACCTCCCCTTCTATACTCCATTCACGTTATGAATGGTCAATTTATTCCTTTCAAAATACTACTCTATTTAACAAAACTATTTTCTATTANATTCTATTAAGACAGCATTTTGAAATAGATCCGGCTGTATCTACTTTAAAAAGGACTTTCACAGCGNTGAATACATCCCCTTATTACCAAATGGGTGGCCTTCCAATGTTGGGCTATGGATAGGTAACAGAATATACATCAATTGTAGTCTGAACCCTGTTCAATAATTTATAATGACAATATGAATAATGACAACACAACACAATGAAAGCTGTGCAAGCAGTTTATGAATGACATTTGAAAAGTGAATATTGTTACAGTGTTGCGAAAACTGGATATTTACCGCAAACTGTATTATACCCAGAACAGGTTATTTCATCCACTAAATACAACAAGAGCAGACTTTATGACATTTATNTAATGTCACCTACGGATTGAGGGAATTACGGACTCAAAGTAGAAGTGACCCAAATAGTAAAAACGTAAAAAGCCAACAAAAAAAATCAACAACCCAAAATGGAGTTTTTACCGACCTTGAAAAGACAACAAAGGTCTAAAAGTATATTTGGTAAAGGTCCAGAAGATGTTTTACTGATGCAACAGATATCCACAGTCAGCATTGAAGTAAATGTNTAAGAGAAAAAAAAGACAGCTATGCTTCTTCCCAAGGGATACGGTAAAAACAAGAATGATAACACTTAGGGAGCTGAATTCTTTCAGCACTGGATCAGTGGGAAGCAACTTACAGCAGAGTGTGCAGAGGTCAGCCGACAAACACTGGAGTGGCAGAGAAAATGTACTAGAGCCTATTGATCGGAGTCTCCACTGCTGAGAATCCATTACGTGTCTATCAGAAAATTAGCAAATCATTACGGCATGGCGTGATCACAGGCCAAGGTGTGGAGGAAAAGTGGGTACATAAAAAGAATTCCGTGCAGTAGAATATTTGTCATGCTTCCCCATGAGAAATACAGATTTTATTTATAAAAGATTCTGACAGCCTCATCTTTTGTCCAGTCATGAAATGGAATGGTCAGTAAGGGGCCGATTCAATGTGGGTTGAATCGGCCTTAGACTTAGCAATAGGGCACAATGTCAATCAGAAAATGTGCGACTTTTTACATCGCGGCTCATAGAGCCACATTATAAAGACGGTTGTGCGCTATGCCTAAATAGACAGGAAAAGGCGCACAACCAGCTTTTTAAGTCTTTGCGGCAAATTGAAGCGGCCCCTAGGAGTTTAGGTGGGTTATGGTCAGGAAAATAGGATTTCTAGTGAAGGGTTTCCATATATGTGCTTCTACATCATAAGAAATTTAATAGGGATGCAGTCACTGCTGCAAATGTCCCATTTACAAAAAGAGATCAGCGGTCCATTTGATAGTTGACCACACAAGTTATTGCTTACCCCTCCCCGATCCCTAAATCACCCCCCCCATCTCAACCTAGCATAACAAGCGCACAGAAAATTGAAGCGTTTGTTCGGCACAAGCACTTGGTGCGTGCAGGCTGTAATCGGGAGGTATGTATACATAACGCATATATATATATATATATATATATATATATATAGCTTCCAGACTGAGTTCACGGAACCAGGAAGGGACAGTAAAGAAAACCAAACCTTNCCCCCCAGAGCTACCAACTGGGCATACCTGCTCTTCCTGTACTGCGCGACTTTGCCCTTCTTCGTTTCGTACCCATTTGTTACCGGGCTTGGCATCTGTTTGCCTTCCCTTAGTTTGCTTGTTATTAACGTGTTTGATTTAATAAAGTCAAAGTTAAAGAAATCCATGGGTCTCCCAGGTGTACGCCTACATCTAGAAAAAACAGGCAGTTGTATTTTTAGTTTACCTGAATTGCACTTTCCAATATCATGCTCAGTAAATGTGTATTATTACTATCTATTACACTCTGAAACCTTAAGAGCTGTGCTTTCAGAATTGTTTATATAAATGTTATTTGAGGGCAATTGACTGTCAGTTTCTTTGTTCTCAAACGGAAATTTAAAAATACACCACAGACAGAACCATAAATAATACAATATAGAAAAAAAAACTTTTTATACTGAACAGACAATAACACAGAATGCAGAGCTCCAGCAAAATGGTGACCTGATGGCATAGCGTATCTCTACATACCTTCACAGGAAAATGTGCCTATATGTAGTCTATATGGACCCCCAGGGGTGGATTTCGACTTGCAGGGGGTCCACATCATATAAAAAAAATTGGGGTGCATGAGATATATATAATAAAACATAAATATTTAGGAGATCCGTAGTTGCACCAAACACAGATTCTGTGTACATATTATTTCATAATATTATGTAATTAGGTGCTATGTACTATCTGTATTGTGCTGTGCTACATTCATGTGTAAGTTCCTAAAATAATTGGTAAAATTTTATAGTAAATATGGAGATTATGGGGTTTTTAAGCAGGGAATTTGCTGGGGAATTGAAAAGTGGGGAAGTTGCCCATAGCAACCAATCNGATTCGAGCTTTCAGTTTCATTTTACATACTGGAGAATGTAAGCTCAAATCTGATTGGTTGCTATGGGCAACTTCCCCACTTTTCAATTCCCCAGCAAATTCCCTGCTTAGTAAATATACCCCTATAACTTCATTATAACTAATTTCGCTCCAAATACTGAAAACTTGTTGTCGGAACATCAGGTTCATCCCTCTCAGTAACATTATTTGCTGTTTATTAAGTTAAAATTTCTTTTCATTCCAAATTCAAACATTTTGGCCTAAATTTACAAAGCAGGGAGACTGCAGTGAGATTGAAAAGTGGGCATGTTGCCCATAGCAACCAATCAGATTTGAGTTCACATTCTCCAGTATGTAAAACAGGGCTCGAAGTGGGCCGATATATGCCGGTATGGCATACTGGCACTTCTCCCACGAAGCCACGCCCCATTTCTAAGCCCCGCCCCCTCAGCACTGGAGGGGGGAATGTTAGTTGAAAAAAACTGCGGGTCTGGAGGGGGCGGGGCTTATGTAAGGGGTGGGGCTTACCGCCATACCGGCACTATAGAATCCCCACTTCGAGCCCTGATGTAAAATAAAACTGAGAGCTTGAATCCCACTTTTCAATCTCAATGCAATCTTAGTAAATTTAGGCCTTTGTGTTTTTTACTAATAATAAATGAAGTTATGAATAAAAATTGTAAATTTTTCCACACTTGGGAATCTTTCAAGAACCCTTAAAACACATTTGAAGTTAATAGGTTTAGGAAAATACAATATTAGGTCGGCAGGCAGCCTACAGAAAACAAAGCCTGGGAACCAATGATCTAGACTAGGGGTAGGCAAAGTGCGACTCTCCAAGTGTTATCAAACTACACATCCCAGCATGCTTTAACTGCAATGACATAGTTGATACTTGACAAAGCATGCTGGGACGTGTAGTTTGCCATAACCTGGAGAGCCATACTTGGCCACTCCTGATCTAGACCAAGCACAAATAACTGTCGACTGCTTGTGTTCAGATGGGCATTTCATGGGCAGGATCAGAACGCAGTCATTGAACATTGTATGCTCACACAATTATACACAATCTATGCAAAGCATACAGCAAAATGCACCAGGGTAGACTTTAGGGAACTACTGACAGATGAAACTGTGCAACCTATTGGCTGTACCAATGCACATCTTGAACAAGATCTGAGGCGTATAAATAATTCCAATCTGGTCAAATATTGCACCATTCAGCAGCATATATCTCACTAGAACAGTTATGGCTGAACACAATGGACCGCATCCAGACTTACATACTAATGAACTTACAAGCATAAAGTTACGAGTGGGCAAAACCATGTTGAATATCAGTCCTACTTTCAGTTCATAATCGGTAGCTGGGAAAGAAAGTTTCTTGTGCAATTATAATTTGTATTTTTTTTAATCTGTTTATTTTAGCATTCTATCAATACAGGGAATAAACATCATGTACATAATAACAACAGGGAACCAAACTACAAAGCAGGCTCCGGTGAGGAGCAGAGCAGGAGGAATATAACAAGTCTAGGTAACATTCCTAAGACGAACAGGAAAATAACAAAAAGTCAAAGAGATTAAAAGGGTAAGGGGAAATATTCTGAAGGTATTGTGGAAGACAGGGAAGAAAGCGGAACGAAGGGTGCCCAGGGCGCGCCAGGGGGAGAGGCAAAGGGGAAAGAAAGAGAAGGGGTCAACACGAGGGAAGGGGAGACGAGGAGAGGGGGGACGTGCTCAATTATTTTAATATGATCAGCTCAACACAAACATTATCGTGATATAACCTGGGTAACTCGTTGTCCCTGTGTTGGTGCACACAACCTCACTCCTGTGCATGACAAAACTGTTGACTAAAAATCATGTTAAGGAGAATTAATGGTGATTAATATTATGCATCAATTCATGTTAATATGTAAAACACAGTCCAGATTAGTTAACAGATTCTGCTTCATCTAGAATATAAAGATGTTTACATGGATACTAGTAATAAGTGCAGCCACACGCAAGAGGCAATGACTATGACTATTCAATGACGGTGCCAAGAAAGACAATCAACTTTGTAATCACTTCTATACACCAGGTTAAATGAGATCCATGGTGATCTACATAGGTAATCCAATGCTGCCACATCCGCCAGTAAGAAGGGATTGCTGGTCAAAGTGTCAAATGTTAATATTAAAATATTTTCTATATATATATATATACTTATTCATTTAAGATACTAAATCATTTTACTCATTTGAAACCCTATATTCATAAATGTGGCACAAATCTCAATTGTCAGTGTTACATGGGTCTCATGCACCTTATGGTTTGTTTCATTTATTTCTGGTCAACCAAACTTACTCACGAGTGGGTAAAACCATGATGAATTGCAGGGGAGGTAAAATGAATGTCAGTGTTTGCATGTAGGGAGAATACTTTATTGCTGCAGTTTGCACACAGATACTGAACACANTTACTAACTCCCCTCCCTGCAGTTCAATATGGTTTTGCCTATTTGTGAGCAAGTCAATAGTACGTAATGTCTGAATCTGGTCCATTGATAGGCTGCATTTACTTGGCCATTGATTCAATCTACTATATGAAATTCAAAGTGTAAAGTTAATGAGTCTCAATCCACACGACTTATTAATAAAAAAATAAATTAAATTAAAGATAATGTAAATTATAATCCAATATGCATTAATAAATGATAACTCTTCCCCCTATTGTATGGAAATAGTGGATCTGAAAATCTATTTAATAATGATTCACAACTCCAGCAGAATGTATTTGTACAGCCAGTAATTGTCCCCTTTCTTCACCATCTCCTAAGCTGAATATGATACATTGCGGAAGTAATTTCGGTACGGAATCCGAGGTAGAATCACTCACCATCTTCAGACTAATAATACCCTTCTCTGTGCAATTTCATGTCCTGACAAAACAACTCTGACAATAAAGCGGGAAAAGTCAGAAATTAGAAGCTCTGATGGTCTCATTTATACAGTAGGGGGCTTTGTGCTGAAGACACGAGATTGCTAAATTGGAACATAAGAGCATCTGCTTATTTGTCAAAAAAAAATAATAAATAGAACATTATGCTTTGGGAGCTTTCCATTGTACATTGGTTGTGATGCTTTTCACAAGTCATACTTGCTCATTGTATTACACAAAACACCAATTTTATATTTTTATGTGGATAAAGTATTAAAAACACAGCAAAGAGAAAACATACCGGAGACACTGTGAATAAGTCCGCTTCCTGAAGTGTCCAGGATGATTATTTTATCATTGCTTGAGCTCCTATAATTTCTTTTCTGAGCCATAAATTGTATTGACTGACGCGCCGAGTCTTTTGGGGGATTAGATCACTTGCCGATAGGAAGCCTTAAAGCCATTTTAGTATCTGCATTTGTTTTATAGCCATATACTTCCTGGACACATTTTGTCTTTCTACAAGTGCACTTTTGCCAAAGGCAAGATACATGGTTAAAGCTTGCTTATACCACCTGCTCATATGAATGTAAGAACCCATCATGACCTCACCAATGTTGCATATAGTAGAAGGTAGATCTGCTTACAAAATTTGTCAGCGACAAAAGAGTTCACTGTTGTTAATATGTGCACTGGACCTGAAATAAGGTTGGATTAGAAATCTGCCTTCCCTACAATTCAATATAGTTTTACCTAAGTGTGATATAGTTTCAATATAGTTTTACCTAAGTGTGATATAGTTTCAATATAGTTTTACCTAAGTGTGACTTTCCACCTAATCCAACCTTATTTCAGGTCCATATAAACAGTATTACATCTTTTTCCTAGTCCAAATAACAGTGTAACAGTAACGCTGGTCAGTATCTGTGTCCAATAAGCAAAAGGAAAGTATTCTCCCTGCATGCACACACTGACATTCATTTTACCCCCCCCACCCCCCNGCAGGGCTGCCAACACGATCACCCGGGTCCGGGACTCAGAAAGTCCCGGGCCTCGCAGGTGACAACAGGACGTCGTCAAAACGTCAGCGTGGGAGGCTGCCGGGTCTATTTAAACTCACTTAGATGCCAATAACGGTGTGTAAGTTATTTCAGGCAGGCTGCCGGCAGGGGCCTGCACAACAGTACAGTGCGCCGGTCCACTGCTGGGCTGTCCCCCCCTGATGGTGGCCCTGCTCCCCTGCACTTCGACAAGTTTTACCCAGATGTAACTTTCCTCCTGATTTCTGATCTGGTTTATAGAGTAGAAATAATACATCATGCAAACAGTAAAGTATTAAGCCGGGAGATTGGAAAAGTGGGGATGTTGCCCATAGCAACCAATCAGATTCAAGCTCTCAGTTTAAATTTTACATACTGGAGAATGTGAACTTGAATACGATCGGTTGCCATTGGCAACATCCTCTGAAATCTCGCTGCTTACTAAATTTAGGCCCTTGGCATGTTCAACAGCCTTGTGTAAGTTGTTGAGTGCTTTGCGTCAGTTGTGGTAAAAAAGTGACACTCAGCTGGAATCCCAAAATCACCTTGATTCTGCGACAAATGTGAATGGTTTTTGCTGTGTCCTTTCATATGAAATTAGATTTATCACGAGTCTTACTAAGCTCACTAAGCATGGAGTTGGCAATTGAAAAGTGGGGAAGATGCCCATAGCAACCAGATTCGATCTCGCAGTTTTATTTTACATCAGGGCTCGAAGTGGGTATTCTATAGTGCCGGTATGGCGCTAAGCCCGGCCCCTTACATAAGCCCCGCCCCCTCCGGACCCGCAGTTTTTTCCAACTAACATTCCCCCCTCCAGTGCTGAGGGGCGGAGCTTAGAAAAGGGGCGTGGCTTCACGGGAGAAGTGCCGGTATGTCATACTGGCATATACCGTCCCACTTCGAGCCCTGTTTTACATACTGGAGAATGTGAGCTCAGATCTGATTGGTTGCTATGGGCAACATCCCCACTTTTCAATTCCCCTGCCAACTCCCCACTTAGTGAATTTAGGCCTTAATATTCCTCCCATCTATGTGTCACGTTCTTGATCAAGCTACCGCTAATTATAAATAGCTGCATAACATACTTCATTTACAAAGAAATTAACACTTTTTAAAGGCAAACTTATGTTGACCTGGCAAGCAAACAAAATAAAATACATTTTTGTCATGTTTGCAACCCTGTTACATGAACACCGTGTATCACTAAGGACTAACATTTTACATCTGTAAGTTACTTTCTGACATCTATCACCCTACCTAGTTTCATGGAAATCGGAGACAGTCGGCTTGAAGGCTGTGATGATTTGGTATGGAATGACCCATATTACCCCAAAAGTGCATTTAGGATTATAAAACACATAGGCCTAAATTCACTAAGCGTGCAGTTTCCAGGGGAATTGAAAAGTGGGGATGTTGCCCATAGCAACCTATCAGATTCGAGCACCCATTCTCCAGTATGTAAAATGAAACTAAGAGCTTGAATCTGATTGGTTGCTATGGGCAACATCCCCACTTTTCATTTCCCCAGCAATCTCACCGCTTAGTGAATTTAGGCCATAGAACCATTATCAACAGAACCATTTGTTATTATCGTTTCCAAGCATGTGATATTCCCTACAAATTATCTGCGACAAGAAGGCATGCTGCGGATAAGATAACTTGTAAGAACAATTGCGTTTAATAGAGGAAGTAACATGTTTGATAAAATAACATAGTAGAAAGTTTTGTATTTGTATTTTTCTCAGGGTTGCCTACTTTTGCAAATGGATTTCAGGGAGATTGTGACAAGCGCTGCACAAAAGGGGTGTAACTTGTGCCACAAAGGGGTGTGTCCTGTGGATAGCTCCACCCATGGGTGTGTCTAGCTCTGCCATGAGAACTATTTCACAATAAAAATAGCAGCATCAGTATTTATTATTT
>JABWIB010006900.1:4905-30369 GCA_016617825.1 Platyplectrum ornatum
CCTGAAGACTATTTAGTTATTTTGATATTAATNCTGTGCGTTTTATGACACTTTTTTTAGATTAAACATTTCTTGGAAATGCCAGCATTTCCTGGAGCCTGCACTTGTGGTTTTGCAAATGTCACTTGTTATTNGCACCAGGTTATGCTGGCACCGGTAGTGCCCCACCAACAAAATATTTGTGCTTCCATTTTTTACNTATCTACCAACAGGTCATTGGGTAGTGGGAATAGACTTATGGCTAGNTGCACCCTGGGTTAACCAGCCCTTGTGCAGACTGCTCTGGTACCCATGATGATGCGGGTACTTCCTTTTGAGTGCTGGTTTAAAATAGATCTTGACCACTATTTTATTTATATATTTTTATATTTTATTTAATTAATGAAAATACGCAGCTTCTGTTCATATTACTTCACTGTGTATACCCGGCTTATGTAAATGTTAACATGTATTTTGCTTTTCTTCCCCTTGTTATTTGTAAAGCTGGTATCTGGGTTTATATACTTCTTGGATGTGGATTTGGGCCGAACAACCTGTAAGAAACCCACTACAGATGTTACTAACTGTGAGCTGCATACAGAGCCAAGCTATTCCAAGGTATAATACAACATTGTCTTATAGATAATTGCACTACATTTCACACTCAGAATNGGAACCGTTTTGTTCCAGAAACACCTTTCTTTCTTATATGCCGAGTGTAAATGCTAACCATTGTTTCTTATTTTTTTTTTTTGTAGACCACAGCTTGCCACTTTGAAGTGTACACTATTCCTTGGAAACCTTCAACTGAAATGAGAAAAATGGAATGTGCTGCTGCTGCTTAGGACGTCGCCATTTTTAGCGTTTTAACTGAACATGACTGTTATTAGTTTTTAACTNTGCCAATACTCACAAATAATAAAGATTAGTCACATATATTGATTCTTACATTCAATCCAGTATTATATAAAGAACAGGAAAGCTTGCTGTGTTCTTCAATGCACTGTCATGTATTTACCGTACAGAAATATAGGATTTTAGTGACTTGATGTGACTGCATAACATTTTAAAAATAAACTCAAATGCAAGAAAAAGAAACATACTTTGTGCCGTGTATCTCTTATACCTTATACCTAATTGGAGCTGTTATATTTCATAAAATATGATTATTTCAGATGCATTGGTATATAAAAATGACTTTAGAGCTGATATGCCTGTCTTGTCTAAACCATAACGTGGCTTCTTAGTCATCCATTTTGAGATGTACATTCCTGTAATAGTGTATAATTAATTATATAATAATATTTTATGCCACAAAAGCACAATGTATATGTGGTAATGCAAAGGCATGATAACAACATGTAAGCAAATGCCTGTGCCCAGATGATGCAACAGTTATGGACCGGTGCCTAAATTTACTAAGCAGAGAGATTGAAAAGATGGGGATGTTGCCCGTAGCAACCAATCTAATTTGACCTCACATTCTGTAGTATGTTAAATGAATCAAGATGTTTTGAATGAGGAAAAATAGAACACAACAATGAATGTTTCGTAGATAAATGAAAAAGCAAATGTATTCTTTTGAGATTTATTTCTCAGCACAGCCAACTGTGAATAATTTGAATGACTTGACTTGAAATTGATTGACTCAACAACTGGTTCCTGAAGCTGGTGCCAAAATCAAAATGAAACCATCAATTCTATAATAGATACCACGGGATACACGTGACGTTAAGACGATAACATTACATTATAACCAAAGAGCAAAAGAAATCATTACTAGAACCTCTTGATTTGTAACTGAAACCTGAGGAATCCTATAATAGCGGCTAATAACGTTATAAATCTCCTATAAAACAGGTGATATAAACCCTGAACCTCTGAAGAAAGTCGTTACTAAGCCATTAATGATCACCATATTTCTGCAGGTACCAGTGCTGTCTCGCAGTTTACATGATGAGTGTTGGGGATAGTTGCCTCTTAACATCTGTAAAATTTTAAGGGACAGATTCAGTTGCCTGGAAAGTGTGTTCTGCCAATTGAATGATAAATTGAAGAAGAATTAGATCAGCTTCTAACAGCATCCCCTTCTTTTTTGTGAGAGCTGGTGTTTTCTTTCAGACTGCATGAATATAGTTGGGGCTATCATGAAGCCTGGCGTTTTCATACATGGGTATATGTTTGCACCTACCCAACTGCACATGTAAATGCTAATCCTGTAAATGTAATGATGATGCTATGTCTGCACATGCAGCGGGACTAATACCGTATTTGAACACACAAAAATTATGCTTTATTTTGGTATATTTATGTTTTTTGAGTGTGGGAGGTAACTTGAGCATTCCACATAGCAATGATTTCAACACTAAGGAACAAGTGCTACCACTTGAGCCACCAATAAGCTCTATTTGATTATTGATTATGTAAACTTTGTCTTTCAAAAAACGCTTGAACTGACATATAGAAAGGAAAGACATATAGGGACTGATCCAGACCAGATGCAAAATGAAAAAATCCTGTGAGGCACTCACACAACTGCAGCTCTGGATCACCAGGTGTATATACACAGTGCAGCCAAGTACAACTAAATAAAATTCACATACATGTTCCATTTACCTGGTTATCAAAACACAAGTGCAGTGTACTTCACTGTAATGTATAATGGAAATAGTCGTTATGTGTTATGAGCTAAATGCATTAAATATCAGGGCTACTATCAGGGGGGTGGACTGCCTCCCGGGCCCAAAGTGAGCCAAAGTTCTCCAGCAGCTGGTATCAGTAGTAGTACTTGCTGCTGGCGAGCGGTGACAGAGCTGTGACAGGTTGCACACATCAGAAGGCTGATACACAGGAAAAGACTACCCCACGCATCACCATTGCCCACTATGAAACAACTGCGACTCCACTTGTCTTTGCTTATATTTGACATGACATAAGGAGGGGGAGCCAAGCTTTGTCCTGTACCCCACTTTTTCTGGTGGTGGTGTTAAGTGCTTTTATTAAACATTCACTATATCCACCCACTCTTTTCCCTCCCCCAGGAACACTTCTCAATTGCAGTGTTCTGTTGTGTTGAGGTATGCTAGTAAAAAGTTTTGGAAGGATCCAGTCTGGTGATAGATACATTTTCTTTGCCTCCTGCCTCCACCTCGTTCCTTATAAGTGGTAATGTGGTGCTGCATTCTGGGAGAAAAACCCTCAAGGGAATTTACCTACTCCAGGCCGCCCCTTGCCACTGCTCTTCTTCAGGTATCTCTTCCAGCCAGTGCTTGGCCTATGCAGCATTCTATCTCCCAAGCCTTCAGAGCCGGATTAAGACTCCACGGGGCCCTATGCTGTTAACCAATTTTGGGCCCCCCATATATATATATATATANATATGTTAGGCACCGACGTTTCAATCCCACCACTGGGATTTTCGTCAGGGTTTCAACCAGAATTACAGATACACGGCAAATGCAAACAAACACATCCTCTGCAACAAATATATAAATGAAAATAAAACTGAATGTAACCTTACCGGCTCCCGGCGCCGAAAAATGACCTCTGACCCGGAATTGAACCCCATGGGGTGACCCTACCAGACGCTGGGGAGATCACCGGTGGGTGTGCCTATCAATCCGGGCCGTCATTGGGCGTTCCGTTGCCAGGGAGACCGGCCAAACAGCTGGAATTGAGCAGAGTGAACTCAAATGTAGCAAGCATACAAAGTGTAAACGCAAGGCACTGATACATAATAAACATTTCCTTAACAACAAATAACATTGTGAACTCAATACAATTGGCAGAAGTCGAAAGTCTAAATATATAAATAAAGAAATTATATCATAAGAAACAGTTAAGGTTAAGCTGCTCATTCAGACCTGAGGGAGTCTGAGTGCAAAGTCTGAAAATCCACCAGCACTCACGCTGGAGCAGCTTCCTTTCGCGATCGCCACCCCGTTCCAGTTCTGGTATNTGATCTATACATGTCCAACGTAAGTCCTCTATTTTGTGCCCAGCCGATTTCCAATGGCGGGCAACAGGTTGTTCACTGTCTCTGTCCNGTAATGCCAATCTAATGGCTGAACGGTGCAATGTGATCCTCTCCTTAATTTTACGGATTGTTTTGCCCACATAAAGCAGTTGGCATGGACATATGATAACATAAATCACAAATCGTGTATTACAAGTAATGGTGTGCTTGATCGGNAAGGTCTGCAGCGTTACAGGATGTTGAAAATGGGAGCCTGGGGACATATATCTACAAACAGTGCAACCAGTACATTTAAATAACCCCTTGCCTCTGCTGAGGAAGTGTACACGGGGGTTAGAGGTGGGAATCTTAATGTTATTTTTGCACAACAGATCCCTCAGGTTCTTCCCCCGTCTGTAGCTGGATAAAATTCGGGATTTATGTAAAGTTGGCAATGTCGGGTCCGTAGTGATGATTGGCCATAGGGTTCTAGCAGCTCTACTATGGAAAAAGCTTAAATGGTTATATTGTGTTATATAATGGTTATATACATATATATATCTCTGCTGGTTCCTGGGCCCGCCTACCTTGGTGGCTGACTGTTTCGGGAGGGCTGGCTGGACGAGGAGCGGCGTGTAGACATCGGGGAGAGACGCACGCTCCCTGCAGGCACTGCGGGCGCGCGCCGTCAATACGCCGCGCAGTGCCTGTAGGGAGCGTGCGTCTCTTCCTGGTGTCTTGCTGGGATACGCCGCTCCTCGTCCAGCCAGCCCTTCCGAAGCAGTCAGCCCCGGGCCGGATCACCGCGCTAGACGGGCCCAGGAGACCAGCCGGGCCCTATGTGCCCGCTTAGGTCGCCTAGTGGGTGATCCGGCTCTGCTAGCCTTCCACGTGTTTGGGGATGGTTTTATGCTCTCTTCTGGCCGGGAGAATATTTCCATGGACCAGCCAGCAGCAAGGATATGCCCGGGTTAATCCATTAGTGCAAAGCACGTGAGACGTCAGCAGGGCATACAAAAATGGCCGATGCATACACTGTTCTGTGTGATACACAGCTGGCAGGAGGCTTAGTTTTCTAGCTAATTTATTAATATGTATAATTAGGGGACAGAAAATCCATATTTTGTGGTATATTTATATAGATTATGTTGCAAAGTTTAGACTTCGCGAAGCTAATAAACTTCGTATGCAATGATACTTATGACATTTCAATCAAATAGGACTGCCAAGAAATATGAAGATCATAAGAAATCTTGCTGCCTCTGTATAGTACCATGCCACCAGGAAATGCTATTACAAAATAAATAGCAAGGAGGACATTGAATTAGCAGGGGGTGCAGACACCTTGGACCTGATTCAACTTTCTGGCGACCACAGTGTGCGGCCGCCAGGTACTCCAGATTCAGATTGTGCAAAAACGCAGTTTTGAATCAAGTCCTCATCCCTGTGCTAAGCTGAATAGTGCAGAGGCTCCGGATGCTCTATGTATATACTCTGCTAATGTATATACACAGCGCTGGGTGCATTCATAAAAGCAGTTACTGCCGGCTTTTATGAATCATTTATAATAAAATAAAATATATATTTTTATTTTTTAAGTAAACACACACACACACATATTTCTTTCTTTAAAATAATTGTTTTTATATATATATATATTTTTTTCAATTTTACATTTTTTTACTTCCATGGGACAATACCTGATTCATGGCTGCTGCGCACAGCTTACACCATGCCTGGCCATGCTGATAAGCCCGGTTAAATGGATATATGTAAATGAGAAAAGGGACGTGGAACGCCCCTTTTCTCATTTACATGAGTCACAGTCGCAAGGATGCGGAGACGCACTTTGCATCCGCATCCGTGCGATTTAAATTGGATCTGCGCATGCGGAGTCGCCACTTTGAATCAGGTCCCTCATCTCTTGCTTGGAAAATCTGCATTGTTGCCACCTGTTTTCAAGTGACTAACAGTTGTGAAAGACATCTCCAATGGACAGTACAATTCACCATACCCGCCTTTGCTGATATTATCCAAAACATTGGAAAAATCTTGATTTATAACAGGACAACAGCAACTGAAAACCTACCCCTGATATGATTTACACATACAAAAAGTTGTCCTGTGTCTCCAGAAATTGAAATAGGAGACAACGTCTGCGTTTTAATTGAATGACTGAAATAGCTGAGTATTGCACTTTTAATCCATTATTCAATAAGAAGTTTGGCACCAGAGGTCTGTTTTTGTTTGGACCCCATGAAGATACTGTTTCTTTTGAAGTTTTTGATATAAAGACATCTCAAATGGGTCACTCAGGGCAGTGCGCTTCAAAACAGCAAGATGGATAAGCCGCCACGAGTCTCCTGGTTTTGCAAGTATCTTGTATCTATGTGTCTAAACTCTGTTCATTATGTCCCTATATATGTAAGGAATATGTTTGAATATGTGGTTTACACTATAATGTGTCTTTTGGTTTATAGGCTATGGCCCTGAATGTCATTGTCTTTTAATATCTTGTATAGTTATGTACTCATTCCTACTCTGGTTAAGCCTCCTGAAGTATAATTAATAATTTACTTTGTAAACATTGAGTTAATATGATCGGCAAATATTCCTTCTTGCTACCGTATCAATGCCTGAGAAGTCTTTTTATATAAATTCATCATTTGACATCTTAAACACTTTTTAGATTAATTCACTGACTATACATTTGTATTATGGGTAGAGTCTTCCACCCATATTTTATATCTTTTTTTTTTCATTTTCCATCATTGGAAAATATATTCTTATATTCTGCCCCACTTTTTTCTTATACCTGTTTATCTCAGGTATCCTCCTGCTCTCACTCCTATTCCGATAATACCCAGTAATATATATGTTAATGCAGTGGTCAAAGTGGAAATTTAGAAGTGAGGGTATGGGAATTTAGAAGTGGTGGTATGGAAACACAGGATATAATAGAAGTCAATGGAGATTTGAAGTTTTTCAATTACATCTATGGTAAAGTGTCAGTATGGCATACCCCGTATACACCCCGACTTCGAGCCCCGTATTAATGGCAAACCAGAATCCAGAGATCTAGTCATCGTGGCATCATCAAATCTACTGAACTTGAGTTGTACCAGAGTACCATATTTGTACCAGAGACTTTAAAATAAATTATTTTTAATGTGTGTCAGTAATATTGTATGTGCGTAATGATACTTTTATAGGTTGCAGCTTTTAAGTCAGGTGTTGGTCAAATGACCTGTTATCAAGTGTGTGTCTACCAACCATGGTAGAAATGTCTAGCTGGACGGGCAGTGAGGGTCTAAATGTGTAGGTGACACAGATACAGTATACAATGTTAATATTGAACACAGATGCGGTATACAATGTTCATATTGATAGTGACTGAGCTCAGTTCAGATTGGTTATTCAATCTCTTGCTTGAAAAAGCTGGAGAAAGAAGTCTATTCTTGTGAGTTATGTCCTAGTATACAGGTGGTATACAGCTGGGTCCTTGTATAGGGGAGTCAGGGTGATGTGTCCTCTATAGTGGGCGCTGAGAGAGTTTTCAGCGGTGTGATGTGCTTTAAGAGAGAGATGTGAGGAGAGAAAGGGATACACACATAGAGTAGTATTGCCTGGAAAATAGTATTGCCCACATATTACATGGTTACAAAAACAATTAGAAAACCCTTCCCCCTTCAATCACATCACCAACACTCCAACTTCATAATAACAATTATTTATATCATACGGTTACCCCCCACTCCAATACACCCACATTTATCTAACTCAATCCCGTAAATTTCATATACCCACCAATCGATCAACCACTTCAATAATACGCAACAATCTTAGAATTTAAACGCAGCCTTTATTCAACTTCCCACTCTACTCAGTATCTGTATCCCCTAAATGCACACCTCCAAACATCCACCTCCCCCATACCACCTCGGCTATGAGCTTTATCCACTAACCACTCAGACACACACAATAGTCATTAACCCCGGCCGTCCAGTGCGACCATATCTGTCCCTGACTGCCAATCAATACCCCTACCCACCAACTACATCAAAAGACCACAGCCAAAACCCACCCACTGAACACCAACCTGCCCACACCCTCCACAACATCAACACAATCACGCCGCAACACCTCCCATCATATTACCGTCCATTACCACAACACGATAAAGCCTTAATACCACCCACTACTACACATACACATGGGACAATTTAGTCATCTGCCAATTAACCTACCGGTATGATTTTGGGGTGTGGGAGCAAACCGGAAACCCACAAGGCAATATCACTACAGGACGCTAATAAGAGATACTTGATCATGCAGGAAAAGGATTGCAGACCCTACCATCTAAGGGGCCAATTCAATCCCCTTCGCGCCTAGTTTTTCTGCCTAACGCTATTTGCGTAAGGCAGGAAAACTCACGTTTTTTCATTCGCGGCTCATTGAGCCGCGTATAAAAAGACGCAAGCTTTCAGTCCCGTAATAGATGGGAAAAAGCACACTTCGCGTTTTTTCCCGTCTTCGCGCGGGATTGAATTGGCACCTAAGTGTACCTATTTAGCCTGTACAGTACAGGTTTTATCAGTCTAGTTTTTATGAATATATATGTTGGGGGGTATGCAAACATTCCATTACATACCTCCCAAATGTCCCGATTTTAGGTGACTGTCCCGCTGTCCTGGCTGCACTTTGTCCCCAATGAGATGAAAAAGGGGCGGGTCTGGGTAGGGTTTGGGTGGAGCTAATGTTGAACCCAGACGGCGCTAGAGGTGTCCAATGTTTGGGTACAGAAAGGTTAGGAGGTATGCATTAGCTACAAAGTACTCCTGAACGTCCAACAATCTGTTACTATGGTACTGACACATTGAAAAGAAACATGTATTTCAAATATTTGTTCTTTCATAGAACCAGGTGATTGTGACAGGACCTAATGGAAGATGTCATGCTGAAGGGTCTGGTACATGTCACAGCGTTATAGCAGAAATATGTGTTACTTATGTAAAGTTTATTATTATTATTATTATTATTATTAGCTCCTCAGCAGAACGCGAAGTTAGAGTACATGGCTTTATGACCCCTCCCGCTCGCCGTACTGAGAGAGAGAGAGGTGACGTGTATGTGAGCCGGAGGACCCCAGCGTTTCAGCACCGGTAATATGTCTGCTGACTGGGAAGAGATCCGGAGGCTCGCGGCCGACTTCCAGCGAGCTCAGCTCAGTGACACTGTGCAGAGGTAACCGTGCCCTGATAATGTATACCGTATGCCAACCTCATTGCCACCTCTGTCACTGGGCGAGGAGGGACGGAGCACTGGATAACCATGATGGCAGGAAGCAGATGTTGCAGTAGTAGTTTGCATTGAGAATTCTTATTTAGCGTTCAGGCAGCCTGCGGATCTCCAGGCAAAGCATGCTGGGACTTGTAGTTTCACAACACCTGGAGAGCTGCAAGCAGTGATCTGAATGTTATGCTTAAAACAGTAACAAAACAAACATAGTTTCTTTAATGTTTTGCAGACATGTGCAAAGTATACATCTATTTTCTACACATGCATTCGCAAACACATTTGTATGTCATATATATATATATATATATATATATATATATATATATATATATATATAGCTTTGTTGCCATTAAAACAACCTTTGTATACCAAGATTGTATAAATGGTAGTGTGTGTTGTGTTTTTACAGTAACTAGAGGTAATGGTAGTTGAAATAGTTGAATGTAATTGCCCCACATGCATATTTCTATTGAATAAGGGAACGTTATAATACAGTGTTTCCCCGATAATAGGACCTACCCTGAAAATAAGCCCTACCCTAATTTCCTACATCCTGTCAGGTGTCTAAGGCCCTGCGCTATAGTACCCCCCAACCCTGTGGAATGAATGCCAATTGCTGGCCATTAAGTAGGGGAATGGGTTAAATAAAATAGGACCTACCCTGAAAATAAGCCCTATGGTGTTTTTTGTAAAAATAAAAAAAAATAAGACAGTGTTTTTTATTGGGGAAACATGGTATAAAAGAAATAGTGAAATATCTTTCCAAAGGTCCATTCTTCATTTCTAGAGAAAATATTCTTTTTTTACGGCTCATTTACTCACTGCTACCATTTTTTATATGGAAACATGACAACATATACTTGCATATGATTGCAGTTAAGACTTTGTTGTAATGATCCTTCTATTGAAGTGAATGGAATTGATGTGTTTAGAGACATACAAGGTTGTGAGTTAATTATTAATTGCATCTGCTAACCTTACTAGTCACTGCTGATTCCGTCTCTTTGCTTAATACCTAAAACAAGACATATAAGTCTTGTGCAGGGTTAGGCAACCTGCCTCTGTACAGGTGTTGTGAAACTTCAAGTCCCAGCATGCTTTGCCAGATATCAGCTATGTCCAGATTTTTTCAAAGTAAAATATACGAACTACCAAATTTACTACCAGGTGCCAGCATGACCCATACTTACACTTGTCATTCTACAAGTGCCAGCATGGTAAATGGACAGGATATAATTGTCACATGCATAGTCATGTATGCCCATACCCCCCAACTGTCCCGATTTCAGCAGGACAGTCCCGTTTTTTGGGGACTGTCCCGCTGTCCCTTCCTCCTGGGTGGGTCAGCGCAGAGTAGGGCGGAGCTTGTGTTTCCCACTTTTACCCACGGGAAAGAGGTATGTATGTCTCTAAATGAGAAAACAAACAACCATATACAGTAAAATACAGTGCTCATTTAGAAACCAACATACCTTACCAGAGGTTTAAAAAGCAATTGCAGGTTAGTAAATTGGACAGTGGGCGATTTAACTGCCACTTTGTCCTTGACTATATCTAGTTCTAGGACTTCACTTTGTCAAATACTCTTTCACTGCCCCTTAACTGCAAGTACTGGTAATGATATTTAACTCATTTGCATGATTTAAAAAAGGCAATATATGCAGACCTTTTATATACACTTGGGCCTAAATTCACTAAGCGGAGAGTTTGCTGGTGAATTTGAAAGGTGGTGAAGTTGCCCATAGCAATCAATCAGATTCAAGCTCACATTCTCCAGTATGCAAAATGAAACTGAGAGCTTGAATCTGATTGGTTGCTATGGGCAACTTCACCACCTTTCAAATTCACCAGCAAACTCTCCCCTTACTGAATTTAGGCCTTGGTCCCAAAATTCAAGTTATGTTTGTCCTTTAAAATATCTTCATCAGATTCCAAAGTCTGGGAAGCTTTCCTAGATGGAGAGCTTTATTGATGACTATATCTTCCCGTAGAAAGGTANATGGGAAAAAAAAAAAAAAATATATATATATATATACTGATCTAAGTTAATTTGGTGAATGTTGTTTTAATGACCCAATACTCATATAATGTGAAATCTTTTCTACATGTAGATTATCTGAGCGTAACTGCATTGAGATTGTCTCCAAGCTTATTTCTGAGAAACAGCTGGATGTGGTGCACACACTTGATGGAAAGGAATATGTCACACCAGCTCAAATTTCTAAAGAGATCAGAGACGAGCTTCAGGTTAGAGGTGGTGAGTATGAGTAGAATACTTGTCCTGAGAAAGTGAACAGGAATTTCTCTATTTATATGTACACCACATTCTGTGTCTTTTCTTTCTAGGGAGAGTAAACATAGTTGATCTTCAACAGGTAAGATTATTTTCTGTAAGTGTATCTTTTCCTTGCAAAATCTATTGCCTTATTTACATTCTATGTTCGTTTATTAAATTGTCGGTAAGGATTACATAAAATATATTGGAGTCAGGCAAAATATAATTTACATTACAGATTTTCTTTTTATTATCTAAGAGATCAAAAGTTAGAAGCCTGTTTTTAGCACAAATATAAATAATAATTAAAATAATCATTTTTCTCAGAAATATATCCACCTTTGGGATTTATGCAGGGTAGGCACACTACAAAACTGTCTCACTGCATACTAACAAGAATTTCAACAAGAATCGCCTCATCTGTTTTGGACTCTATTAGCGAGAGGAATCACGGATTACTTTTTGTCCCTTATTAGTTAGAAATTGAAGCTAATTTTCCACATTGACTGTCTAGACGTTTTAATTGAAAAATGCAATAGCGTTTAAAGGTTATATGAAATGTGTGAGGGATACAGTGATACATTGATACTCTAACATAAAGTGCAAGTTTATGCTAGTTTTCACAATACAGAATGGTACCAAGGCAGTGGTGATTCTTTTAAACCAAACTTAAGTGAATAATGGCACCATTTTAGATGACCATAGCACGTGTATATGTATGTATGTATGTGTGTGTGTGTATATATATATATATATATATATCCCTATTAATTCTTCCCATTTAAAGTGTTTTCTTTTTAACAGGTGGTTAATGTTGACCTGACACATATTGAAAACAGAGCTAATGATCTTGTTAGATCAGATAAAAGTGTCCAACTTGTGCTTGGGCAGCTTCTGGAGAAGTAAGAAAGAAAGATATTTATTGTTAAATACTGTTACATATTGTAAACAATTTTTTGTTAATTTTTGGATGTAACATTTTATGATAATATAATTAATTTATTATTTATTATATTTCATGTTTTTGGGGCAATTTACTAAGCGGTGAGATTTAAAGAGGGGATGTTGCCCATAACAACCAATCAGATTTGAGTTCACATTCGCCAGAGTGTAAAATGAAACTGAGAGCATGAATCTGATTTCTGGTTTCGATGGGCAACTTCCCCACTTTCCAATCTCACTGCTTAGTAAATATACCCCTTTGTCCCTACTTGTAAATAATGTATTCATTTCCATATAATAGACAAATGTCAGACATTTATTTTCATTGATTGCTTATACAATTAAATTGAACGTGGATATTGCTCTTTAATAGTATGTGCTAAAAGTTGATTTGCTTAATACATCTGTTTCATGTCAGTCTTGAAGGCTTGCCTTGTTGGATTTTCATGTCACTTCCCTTCAGTCAGCGTTTGTGTTACCTTGTCTACAACTTTTAGCTCTGTACATCTATGCATATACGTTATATATTATAATAGTGTAGTGCCCCACAAGTGTTAGTAAAGATACTGATGGGAGCAAGTATGTATATCTTTAAACAAAGTTTAAGAGAAAGTGAAATAAGAAATTAATACAATTAAATTTAGAAAAATGACCATGCACAAACAAACAATATTGAGTAGGTCATCTGAGTTCACAAGTTAATATTATAACAAATAATAATTTCAATATTAACAATCACACAGTGAGATCATGAAGGTTTTGTTATATCTGCTTTTGTTGTTTTGTACTATTACTATAAACATTTATTTGTAAGGCACTACAGCGCCATACTCTTGTGGTGGAGCTCAATAGAAATTTTATAGTCCACAACTAAAAGGCTCTTTGTATATTAGGTGACTTTTAATGTGATGCAAACTCAACGTGACAAAATTTACTTTGTCATGTTTTAAGTTTATGAATTGACTTTGATGTAAAGGGCTAACACGGACTCTCCAAAATATACTGACACTTCAAAATATACGTTCAAAAGTCACAGCTGTCAAGGTAAATAAGCATGAAAATGGCCAAGATGTGTATAATGAGGGCCTAAATTCACTAAGCTGGGAGATTGCCTGGGATATGAAAAGTTGGGACGCCAATAGCAACCAATCAGATTCGAGCTCACATTCTTCAGTATGTAAAATGAAACGAGAGTTTGAATCTGATTGGTTGCTATGGGCAACATCCTCACTTTTCAATCTCCCTGTAATCTCTCTGCTTAGTAAATTTAGTCTGTAGTGTTTGTCCTGATAACATGTTTTTATGTCTTCAAGCTTTAATGTAAAGTTCAAAAATACCATCCCATATTTCTTGTTTTATTAGCAACTATCTGGACCAGATAGCAGAAGAAGTTAATGATAAATTGCAGGAAGCCGGCCAAGTGACTATATCAGAACTATGCAAGACGTACGATCTTCCAGGAGACTTCCTGACAGAGGTGATAAAGGGCTCTGCCACATTCATATTTCAACAGCCCTGTATTTCTTTTATTATTGCTACTGCATTAGAACATAAATCGGTTACACCTCACTCTTGACATTTACTGGAATACAGTTTTCAGGGTATACATAAGTCAATGCTTAACCCCTTCACATAAAGGTTCCTTTTACATTTAAATGATTAGATAACATTACACATTTATTAAATACATTATAAAGGTTATTTCGGTAACTGTGATAGTGGAACATGTCTTTATTCATGATTGCTAAGTTTATCTCAATGGGGTCATAACAGCCATGCCAGGAATGAGTAACTTTCCTCATTCTATCTGTGGCTTGAACACATTCTTTTATGATTGATTTATTTCATGTATTTACTTTTTAATTACAATAGTCCCTGAGCCAGAGACTTGGAAATATTATTCAAGGGAAGATTGATCAAAGCAACAAAGGTGTCATTTACACAGAAACATTTGTGGCTCGCCACAGAGCACGCCTGCGTGGCCTGTTCACAGCAATAACAAGGTAAGAATGTTTCTGTTGGATACAAATTTATCTAAAACCAGAAGGTGTAATGTGTGGTGCTTCATCATACCTATTTTGTGAATTTATAAAAAGTCATCATTTTAATGTAAAGTAAATGTAAAATGTTAACGGCATCAAGGTGTAAGCATAAATTTATGGATTATGGACTGCATCCAGACTTGTGAACTCAGGGTGGATCTGAGTGATCGCTCATGTTCACATATCAGACTTCCATCATGTCTCTGGATCCTTAAGATTCATGCTTCCATAATGGAGGATTTCCCAGAGCATATGGTACAGAGATATGTAAATTGCTTCCATGCTTCTACCCTGCCCCTATTTTATGTGGGCATAATAGAAATGTTATGGTGCGGGTCAAGGATTGTAAGTCCTTTGTGTGGCCTCCCTTTACAATCCTGTTTTGCATTAAGGATAACAGCAGTTGAGGTCTGAATCTGGCCCTATGTCGATACAAATAGAGACCTCAAGCTTTGCTTGATCTGCCTTGTAATAATTCAGCTGTAACTAAATACCAATGTGATTGTATTTAACAATTCAGTCATTGTAATTACACTTGTTTATGCATTTCTTTTCTGTGCTATTTAGTGCTCTTTTTGTGTAACATTTGTGTATAAGGCAGCTAGGGAAATTACATATACACACTCTTGCTTAGTGGATGCAGTTCTCTGCAGTTTCCATAACATGCAAAATCGATTGCCGTCACTTTCATAATTATAGATTTCGAAATGCAAATCTAAATTCAGTAACATTATTAGTCTCATGGTTCCATATAACATAGTAGTCACAGTGGGAGTGTTTTTTACAGCGAAGCAGTTGAATGAAAATGAACTGGCAAGTGCTGGCATTCTCACGTGTTTTGTAAAGCCCATGTAGGATATAGTCTTGTCATCTGTACAAAGTTCTGAGTCACATTTCTATAAGCACACTGTAGAGGTTTATTTGTGTGTGATTATGTTACAAGTTGATTACCTAGAAGGACCATTAGCTCCATTAAGGAATATTCTAACATGTATAACAGACTGTAGATTTCAGTGTTTTTATTAAATTTGACGTAAGTGGTTCTCTCTAATTAAACATAATGTTATACAGTATAAAGTCAAGTCATTAGTATTTAATCAGATTGCTGTCCTGAGTAACACATAATTGTATGGGTTGTATTACATTAAAAGTGTTAGATGTAAATATATACAAATAAATCAAATAAAATTAGAAAAATCCACCCTTCTGAAAATTGCTTATCACACCTACATGACTCGGCTTCATTATGAAGACCTTCAGATTTAAGGTAAAGGCCAGACTTCCAAAATACAGTTTCCAAGTGTGCTGCTATTTACGGGTCTGGGACCAATAGATCCAGAATTCTGTAATTGAGCGTGACAATATGCCAGGATGCATGCATGAAGTAGGCAAGGTGGGAGGGATGATGTAAGGGATACGTGCGAACATTAACTTCTACACTGGACTCCTTTTATCTAGGGTGTAAGTGGAGTGCCCTCCCCTTGCAGGCATACGCGCTTGGATATGGATATTCAGTTCATTTTTCATAAAATCCTAAAAAAGTGGCTGGATATATAAGAAAATGTAGATCATCTCACTTTTGGAGGGATATTCTTTAAATGGGACTATGGTTAAAAAAAAATTATAGATTAAGTACATCAGGGGTTGGCAAAGCGCAGCTCTCCAGGTGTTGTCAAACTATATGTCCTAGCATACTTTGTTGGGTATCAGCTATGTGTATGCAGTTAAAGCATGCTGGGACGTGGAGTTTGACAACACCTGGAGGCCGCACTTTGCCTGCCCCCTGGGGATAGATGGCTGTACTTACAGGTAAAGATGCTAATCATACTGTTCTAATTGTGTTTATTTATCTTTCTTTAGACCAACCCCGGTAATTAGTTTAATTTCCCAGTATGGCTTTCCAGAGCACCTTCTCTATTGTAAGTATTTTCAAAATCAACCCTCTGTTTCTGTCTTCTGTTTTGAATAATGTATAGTTGTTTTTATAAGCAGCCTGTATACATTTCTTCTTCATGCATATGCGCTAAGTAAAATCTTGAAATCTGCTTTTGTTGAACTTTTTATCTTTGCTCATTTTCCACAGGAGAGGCCCAAGATACATTTTACATTTGTATGCATTGTGTTGCAGACTGCTTCATCAATTAAGAACTACCATTTAGACA
Source organism: Platyplectrum ornatum (assembly GCA_016617825.1). Lineage (NCBI taxonomy): Eukaryota > Metazoa > Chordata > Amphibia > Anura > Limnodynastidae > Platyplectrum > Platyplectrum ornatum. Next base: position 21,559 of record JABWIB010006900.1, read on the forward strand.
TTCTTTAAAAAAATTGCCTCTTGCTTTCATCCCTTTTCTTGCAGCTCTGCTGGAGGAGCTTGTTAACTGTGGACGTTTAAAGGGCACGGTGGTCGGCGGGAGACAGGATAAGGCTGTGTTTATTCCTGACATCTATGCCAGAACACAAAGCAATTGGATAGACGCCTTTTTCAAGCAAAACGGTTACCTAGGTAACACTTCTCGCTCTATGTTCGAGAAACAAGGAGGTCTTTGTGAATCTTGTTTTCAGCTACATTAAAGTAATTTAGAGAATGCACCTTCTGGCAGGATAAAACCAACTTTTCGCTTAGTGCTTCTAGACATGCAAGCTTGGTTCTTTGTTATTTTATATATTATTCAGCATTTTGGATTATCATTTGTACAGCCTGGCTGAAATACCAATAGGAGGGAGTAATACCCTAGCAGAGAAACAGGAAGTCTAATATTCTAAGACCATTTATTTACTCCTACAATGAGATGTTATAAAAAAAAAAAGAGCATTCACACAAGCAAATGCATTTGTGTACATTTTAGCACCTCACAGCCTGGGGTATCCTAATCACATTTAAATTAACCGGAATTACTTAAATGCTTTTTTTTTTAAAAGAGGTGCCAGCCGGAACTCCGCATAAGGGTGTAGATATATGGTACCTTTTTGCTTGGTACGTGTTTTGGTTAAAAGAACAGCTACCCACATTGATCCTCTTTATCTTATCGACATCCTTCTCGAATCTACTACCTACCTGCTACCAATTAGTGTACAGCATACTGATTGGTGGATGGCTCTGTGTCTAATTTTTAATAAGAAGGTGGAAGGATTTCCATTGATTCTATGGCTTTGGGATATGGTTAGCTCATTGAATTGAACATTGCCATATTTAAATATAGATGGATTAAAAATATGTACTTTCAAAATGAATGTTTTTTTTTTTTTGTCTCAGAGTTTGACTCTTTGTCAAGACTCGGAATTCCAGACCCAATTGGTTATATCCGAAAAAGATACAAGGCTGCCCAGTTGCTTTATCTGAAATCACTATGTGTCGGCCAAAGTATTGTGGATCAAGTAGAAGCTTCAGCAGAAGAAGCCATAAGCTCGGGATCATGGCTGGACATTGTGGTATGTGTTTATCACAGTCTTTGGATTATGCTATGATGAGGAATAAAACAAGTTTCATTCTTCTGTTATAAGAAGTATGAAGTTTTGCCACAATATGAACTATTTAATACAATTAATTATAATTATAGAAAACTTGCGATGCCATTTACAAATCATTAGTTGTCCAATTCTATAAATGTATTCTCTCTAGTTATTTAAATACTTAGTTTCATGTATTTAAATTACTTTGAATGGTACAAAGCACAACCAGTGTGTGTGGATATCATATTCAGCATATTCTTATTCTTATTTTTTTCTTCTTTTTTTTTTCACATCAAAAACAATAAAACCTCTGTTAACTTTTAGCTACTGTTGCCAAGTTGTTTTTCTACGGAAGATGCTTCCATATTACTGCAGCAAGTGATGAGAAAATTAAACAAAACTGCTCGAATTTTTGGAGACACAATTGTTGTTAGTGAAAAGTTTATAAATGAATGCACTGGGCTTTTTGATGATCTCATGCACCACAAAGCTGAAAAGGTATGTGTCCATTCTTATTTTCTTTTTTTTCTTTATTTGTTTAAAGTAACATGGGGCCTGCATGACTCGCTATTTCCATAAGCTGCATGTGTAAGTTGTCTGACTGTACGTATAGTGAGCTTTTCGTAGATGGGAAGTGACTTCAGTAGACATGTGGGCCTATATTTACTAAACTGCGGGATGTGGAGATGTTGCTCAGCTAATCAGATTCTAGCTCTAGTTTTATTTTACATTCTGGAGAATGTTAGCTCAAATCTGTCTGCTTGCTGAGGGCAAGATTTCCTTCCTTTTGTTTAGTAAATATAGACCCTGGAGTCAGACCTGAGGGACATGGAGTCATTAAAATTGTGCAGTATGGGCACAATACCGTAGACTACATACATTTTTTTCAACCTGCAGGTATGTGTTCAGACATAAGGGGGTATATTTACTAAGCGGCGAGATTGCAGTGAGATTGGAAAGTGGGGATGTTGCCCATGGCAACCAATCAGATTCAAGCTCTCAGTTTCATTTTACACTCTGGAGAATGTGAACTCGAATCTGATTTCTATGGGCAACATCCCCACTTTTCAATCTCACTGCAATCTCACCGCTTAATAAATATGTCCCAAGGTAGGGTTCTGGACTCGTAAGTGGCTTAGTTTAGATCTGTATGAGTGAAATCCTGGAGGACTGCATTAAAAGATACAATGGTAACTTGGGATCAGAAAAATGTTCTACTGAAAAACAATTCAGGACCAGGCCTGTAATTTTGAACATTTTATAATTAATGCAATGCGTGTTGATTCTTTCCTAGGAAATGAAGAAAAGTCCAGTATTTCTGGTATCGGAAGAAGATATCAAGCAAGCAATGTTACTGGAGAATGCAACCATGGGCAAAAAAGATAAAAAGGATGAGAGACGGAAGAAAGCTGCAGGTGCATACACATATAAAATGAAATAACATTGCTATAAACTGGCATTTATATGGAACATAGATTTCTACCTGGGCATATGCAGCACGTAAAACAAATTCTTTACAGGGATTCACTGACAGAAGTTCATCACTATGTTCTGTTCTTGTAACACTGATTTTGGAGGAGTACATTGATGTAAGAGACCTTTTGAGGCTAAAGATAAACTATACAATTTGGATGCAAATGTAGAACTCCTCATCAAATTCTGTTGCAATGGGAAATGAATCTCCGGGAGGTTCGTATAATTTCAGCATGGGGCTGCTTCAATCAGCCCTGCAATTAAAATAAGTGGTTCTGATATGGGTCCTTTTAATGATAAGCTTTAAATAGAGCTTTTCATATTTGATAGGTTTTTATGACCGTTTTGTATAAGAGGAAATGGACTATAAAGTTTGTCTCCTAGGTTTTACATCGGTTGGCAAATCCTAAGTGTCCAAAGTGTCCACCCTTTCACTGTCACGTGTTATTTTTGTGACTAGCAGTTTCTACTTATAGTATGGTACTATTAAGGCCTCAGAAATTGCTTGTGCTTTTATTTTATTCTTAACAAGTAAAAGCTTTATTCCAAAGGCAAGAATTCTCCTGTTTGAAATTCAGTGTGCATGCAGAGTCTGTGCATGCTCATAATATTTTATGGCGGTTTTGTGTTTTTTTGGGTGTTATTCTTGACCCTCTTAAGAACAAATCCACCCCCATAAGTCTAGTTGTCAAGGTACATATATCACTTCTGTTTTCTGAACTCTATATAAGCATTGTCTGAATATTAAATAAAACGGCTACATTGCTTCATCTGGTACTTTACAAAAAGCTATGTTCTAAAGAAGATACTGATTACATGTATTTGTTAAAGAATTAGTACAAGCGGCTATTTCAGGCATAAGCCAATGTACTTGTTTCTGTCTTTTTAAGCATTTTCTGCTCTGTTAGTCATGCATTCTGTAATGTTATTCACCAGAGGGCAGTGGAAGCACAAGAGGAGGCGGGCTTGGGAATGCCAGAGAGATAAAAATAAAAAAGGCGAAGAAGAAATCAAGAAAGGATGAAGACAGTGACGAGGAGTCACAAAGCACTAACACAAGTAAATAAGCTTATGACATATGTCTGCAATGCTTATTATATTTACTTTTATACTTATATGCATAGAAGCATTGTAATGGCAAAATATTGTAAAGGCATAAGGGAGAAAGTTACACATTCAGCCGTCAGTCCATTTAGATTTGTTACCCTTAACAAATAGAGGTTCTTTTAGGTTTAATGGGATGTAATGTTTTATTTACAGTGATTATGGTCAAGATGTGTTTACATTTTTGCAACTTTGGCACTTTAATATTATTAAGGATTTAGGATTAGTATTGTCATAGTAGTACTATCTTCAGTCTAGAGCCTAAATTTACTAAGCAGGGGAATTGCAGGAACTTGAAAAGTGGGAATGTTGCCCATAGCAACCAATCTTTGTGCTGCTTGGTAAATTTACATATTGAATGGAGCAGAATGGACTGGAGTTAAATAGTGCACTATCCTTTCCTTGCACGCATTGAACTTTGCATCCATCCATGCATTGACCTACAGTACCCAGAGTATGCCCAGTTCTGGGAATACATAGTGCAGTCTGACAGACCACCCATTCTTATTAAGTCTGGATCCAGAGAAACATTGTTTATAGCATTTAAGAGACTATTGGGAAATATATTTTTTTAAATGTTCCTAGAATTTTCACATTACATATTACATTTTAGAACATTTTCTGCTTAAGGATCACTTCTTATTACCATGCACTTTATCAAGATAAATGTGGATTAATAAAGCACATTGCCTCCCACTGAGTGTAATAGAATTGATGAATTGTGGTCATACTAATCTGCCAATGTTTCATACCTTAATAATGATATATTTTTACCTGCTCTTTGTATCAGATAAGCAAAAGGAAAGAGAGATCGCATTTATGTCATTGGAAGAAGTTCAAGATGTCTTAAGAAAACATATTCCAGAGTCTCCCGATGAGCTGATCATCGAGCTCTCCGAAAACTTAATAAGGTTAGTTAACCAGATATGATCAAAATGGAGCATGGGGTTTTAGCTCATTTCTCTGTACAACTGCCATTTCATTAGATGAACATTAAGCAAAGTAGTGTGTAATTGCTAAATATAAAGTAAATTAATTGGTGTACTTTATATCATAACATTTTTACATCAGATTTTGGCAATGACACAGGCATTTTCCCGCTGTTTTGTGTATGTAAACGGCCTCTTGTATTTTTGCATAACCATTACATTATTCTGGTTTCAGTGAAAGTTAGAGCTTTTCTGTTTCAGGAGCAAATAGTGTACCTGATTCAGACCTCCTTTTAGGGAGGTGTTTTCTGATCAATAAGATTGGAAAGCCAACCCTTATGGTAAGCGGCACATGTGGGCACTGCAATACCAGGACATATATAAATTCATTCTTATAAAAAAAAAATACAAATGCTGCCAGAATGGAACACATAGTGGAATCATCTTTTTCCCAGACTTATATGCCTTCTCCATTTTATGTGGGTATGGTGCAAAAATTTTAAGGAAGGGTTTTCCAGAACTACCCAGAATGCAAGGAGAGTGTCCTACTCTTGTTCACATAAGAGTTGGTATACAGCGGCATCTGGCTATAGGCATAGCAGCAGTGGAGTTGTGGATCCAGTTCAGTGTGTTTTTTTTGTTTTTAATGTACTTATTTAAATGATTTGGATTATTTTTTCATGTGTGTTTTTTTTAGACCTCTAACCAAAAGTTACCAAGAGGTAGTACGCTCCGTTTTCATGTCCTCCACTTCATCTGCATCAGGCGCCAGTAGAAAGCAAACTATGAAAGACTTTCAAGAAGAACTGTCCAATCTGTACAACAATATTCGTTTGTTTGAAAAAGGAATTAAACTTTTTACAGGTTTGGGACTTGTTCATTAACCTTTAAGGAAAAATGAATGTTAAAAACTTTCAATTTTTATTTAATGGTAAGAGTGAATATCAGGGGCTTTACCCTGATCTAACAAACCGACCCATCTCCACATACTGAATGCAGAAATCGTCCGTTCTTGCTCAATTCGTAGAACTGGCACTTCAGTACAGATATTCCTTAAAATCCAAAGTTGCTTGTGTGTGTGGCGATAGTTTGCTCTGCACTATGCATAGTGGAGGACATTTAATTTGTAAATTAAGGGTTTGACGGTGGACCTTCCACAGTGTGGCGCATGCATAAAATTAAGGTAGGGTTCAGAACACTATTTACTGCATGGCAAAAATGTGCTGGAAACCCCATATTTTTTATATTATAATAAATGTATAGTATAAATATATTGAGTATTAATATTTGGAACATACAGTTCAATAGAGCTTCTAAGATAAATTGCTAGAAGATGGCTGATGGTATGGAGGTTCACCTGCCTGAATTACTTTAAGATAGATATTAAAACAAGAAATCCTAATTCATGTGTAATATTTCAGATTAGTAAGATTTTTACTGGACTTTATCAATGCAAACATCAACCAGCTTTAGTCAAGAGTGGACAAAGCCATGTTCAATTTCAGGGGAGGTAAACTAAATGTTAAGCTGGGCATATACTATAAGATAAATAGTTCCAATTGAACGATTTTTCAAGAGTGGGTAAAACCATGTTGAATTGCAGGGGAGGTAAATTGAATTAGTTGCAATCATTATTACAGGTGAGAGATGATGTAACAATGGTCAGTATCTGTGTGCAAAATGCAAAAATAAAGTATTCTCCCTGCATGCAAACACTAATGCTGCGTTCAGATTGCCTGCGGCCAAAAAAGCCGCAGGCAAAGCCGTCGCTGGAAGCTGCCGAAATCGGCAGCTTCCAGCTAAAAGCAGCACAGGAATCGCCGGCTTCACAGTGAAGCCAGCGTGCTGCAGAAGGGGAGGGGAGCTAAAAAGACTGTGATCGTAATGATCACATGTCTTTTTAGTCCAATACCCTCCCAGTATACGCGCTGAAGCCGGCATGCCGGCTCCAGAGCGTTTAGATTGTTTTAAGAACGGCGGCATGCCGCCGAAAAGCGGCATGCCGCCGAAAAGCTTCCGAAGCCGCCGATCCTGAGGCGCTGTTTTAAAAAGGCATCGTTTAGATTGCCTTGAAACAGCGCCTTTTCAGCAGAGGCGTCGTTTTCGCTGAAAACGGCGCTGTTTTTTGGCAATCTAAACGGGGTATAACATTCATTTTACCTCCCCTGCAATTCATCATGGTTTTACCCACTCTTGAAAAATCTTTTGATTGGAACTATTTATCTTACAGTGTGTGCCTAGCTTTAGTGTTTGCATGCAGGCAGAGTAAAACTATGCAAATGTCAGTACATTTTGTTTGCAAAAAAGTGGCAGTTAAGTTAACCAGTGGAAAACAAAATTGGATATGGTCCATTCCAGCCACGTTTTAGAATACATGGCCAGGATCGGATAGACTACCAAATATAGACTTGTTTTTCTCAATCTCAAAGTTGAATAAAACCAATAATGGGAGGATTTCATATGTTACATCACTGACAATATAAAATAACTTGAACCCCACCTAGAAGGGGTCTTTTGTTATTCCATCTGAACAATACCCTTATTGCTCCATGCATGAATCAAAAACTACTTACATTGGAGATATTTTACTTACCAACCTATCAGTGTATAACTTCCATTTAATTAAGTACTAGAACATTGTACCAAGAATGTCATATATAAATAAAGAAAACTTATGCTAGATAGCATTTAAGTAATTGTTGTATTAATGGACTTTTTACAGATGAAACTCAGAGCAACCTATCCAAACATCTGCTTAAGACCATATGCACAGATATTACAAATCTCATCTTCAATTTCCTGGCTGGAGATACAATGATGGCTGTGGAAGATTATACCACTATTACAAGTGATGTACTGAATCAACAGTTTTATTTTAAACCTTGTGTGACTGTATTTCACAAGTTGTTGGTTTTTATGATAAAAGCTTAGTTTTTATATATTGGACTGCTTGTGAGCTGGAAGCCACAGTGGAAACTAAAACTCTGATCTATGCTTACTTCATCCAAATAATGGCAGATCAACAGTGTTGGTGTGTACAGCATAAGTCAACAAACTGTTTAAGAAAAGATTGACTGCAGAAACAAACATTAATTAGTAGTAATAAAAACGAAGAAGCCTTTAGTTTCAGCAGATAAAACCCACACTGCCCACCCAGTCTGCCCAGTTTATTTTTTCTTTAACTATAGTGATACAAGACCCTATTTAGAATAGCCTTCAATTTATCACACGCATGTTTAAAATTGATCCACTGTGTTAGTCTTTACCACCTTAAATGGGAAGTTATTCCACTATTACCCTCTCAGTGTAGTCATTTTTCCAACACATTTCCTCTAAACCTACCATCCCCCAGTTTATATGCATTCCCTCTTATTTTTAAAAATGACGGTATGTCAGGTATACCTCAATACAGTCCTTTCCACCAAGCATTACACTATTGTACAGTAAGCTGCTAAGCTTTTAGGTTTTTGTGTCCTGAATACATGATTTTGTAAGCTACAATTGCCATACTCTTGACCATTCTGGCCGTGTACGTCTCTGTCTTTGCTAACTACAAAATAGACTTACTTATGCTCTTTATAATGTATAATGTCACCTGTAAAGATATAAAATAGCACTGATCCAAGTACAGATCCCAGTATAACTTTATTTAGAACATTAGAATCCCGAGTAGGGACTTTATTTATTACAACCCTTTCGTTGTTTTTAATTTCAGTCCCACATTTTCCAGCTTATTAACAGCCTGATATGTGNATTTATACATCTTTCTTTTCCTTTATTAAACATGATGTTGCCACCTAATGCATTTTATATGACGCCTTAAATAGTTTCAGTCATACAGTCTTCTATGTGTGCTATTCTCCTAGTTTATTGTAAGGAAGTGTTTTACAATGAGGTTCCTAGTAAGTTAGTTACTCTTTATGGTCTTGCTAACACACTGTTGTAATTTCCAATAAAGGTAATTAAGGGTTAAATCAGCCTTATTAAGTTAAGTGAGAGCCAGAATATGGATTATACTCAGTGCACATCTTGCCATATGTATGCATGCTTGGAGCAAGTGTTCCAAGGTGCATACCGCTGTGACAAATGTNAGCGTATGGTCGTTTTAGAAGAAAAGATTTCTGAACTAAAGCAGACCATCGTAACACTGAGGAATATCCATAAACT
>JABWIB010006901.1:4963-21597 GCA_016617825.1 Platyplectrum ornatum
GCATCCTAACCCTAACCATCCACTCTCCGCATCCTAACCCTAACCGTCCACTCTCCGCATCCTAACCCTAGTCTCTTCCCCACAGATGAACCCTAGCCGTTTCCTAGCCACAGCTTAACCCTTACCACATCCTTTTAATGTCTTACCCTAACTGTCTCCTAGTCACAACCTCATCCTAGTCATCACCTAGCCACAGCCTAACCCTAACTGTCTCCTCCCCACGGCCGAACAATAATAGGATCCCTCACCAAAGCCTAACCCTTACTGCCCCCTCTCTGCATTCTAACTAAAATGTCCCTTCACTGCAGCCTAACCTTAACCCTATCCTAAACACTAAAACCTACATTAACAGTAACACAAAATATTGACCCCACCTAGCCCCATTGTGTCAAGTAAGGAAGTATCCACCAAGCCTCCCTGCCAATCCAGCGTCACTATACATCCACTGCATTGGAACGTATTGGATATGTGACTGCAGCCCTTCATTTCCCTGATCTTCTGTGCACTCTCATACTGTGGATCAGCTCCATGTAGTGTATTCCTATGTTACAGTGCAGATGCCTTTAATATAATATAAGCTGGCTAACATTAGCTAATCATGATGCTACAAATAAAGCCATTTACAAGGGGAAGAAGGAGTACCTTACTGATTGTGGTAAGAAGTCAGAAGCCTGCTTTAATATTCCACATACATGGGGTGACTGTGACACATCCTAAACAATCAGTGATATTGTGTAGTGTGAACTATCAAGGGAGCCAATTATAAGGGTGCATATTTTCCTGTTTGTGTTCAGAACGCACCTTACCATAGAGAGCTGCTTCCAGCCACTGGCTTCCTGCTCCTTAAAGGAGAAGGGCATTAATCTGATCTGTCCATTCCTCCCCTTCCCAATCTCCAAAGTGACCAGATGCATTAAGCTTGGCTAATGTTAGATTAGACTGTCTTGCAGAAAGCAGAGGTAACTCTTACGCTGCTGTGTTATACATTTCACACAATTATTTATATTATAAATTAATGTACCTGGACAATAACACATAACAATGGTGGATAATCTGTGCAGATATTTTATGGCAAAATAAAAATGTTTATTGTTATTTAAAAATAAAAAAGTGCTGAATTTAGCTATTCCACTATTATATCGTGCAGGGCTCGAAGTTGGGGGTATACGGGTGTACCAGTGCCATACCGGCACTTCTTCAACTGATGTAATGGGAGAACTACAAATCTCCATTGACTTCCATTATATTCAGTTTTTTCATACCATCACTTCTGAATGTCCATACCCCCACATCTAAATTTCCACTTCAACCACTGATATCATGTAATATATATATATATATATATATATATATATATATAATATATTAATGAGTACATTTAATAGAGCTTCTATCAAGTGGGAAAGTTGGTTTGTTGTCAGTAGTAACCAATTAATATTATGTAACATTTTGGAGACTACTACTGAAATGAGATAAGATTATTTGCCTATGACAACATTTTCAATTGAAGTGGATGCAGATTAAATAGCATAGGGCCTTATCCTGACTCAGGACCGGATCCTCCTTCCCATGTGCACATACAGCAGTGTGGGAGTGCGGGGGAGAGGGGAGTGACAGAGGAACATGGGTAGATAGGCCCTGATTTATAAGTCCTATTAAAGCAATGAATCGCAAATAACTAATAATAAATCTCAATCCCTACTGTCTCTCTTTGTATATATGTGTGTGTGTGTGTGTGTGGTGTCACAAAGGGATCCACACCAGGTATAGGTGTCAAGGGGATGATGGTGATAAAGGAAAAAGTGGGGGGGATAATACAGTATTTTGGGTATACAGGAGGAAAATAAAAGGACTTGGGAAATAAAATAACCAGTGTTATACAAGGGGAAATAAAAATGCTGTGGGCGTAAAAGGAAATAAAAGGAAAGTGGGCATACAGGGAGAATTAATGGTATTTGGACATACAGGGGTAAATAGGGGCACAGACGTCATCCAGTGCGAAATAGGAGGACCGGGTGCTTACAGGAGGAAATAGATGGACTGGGGCATACAGGGGAGAAACAGGAGGACTGAGGGCATACAAGAGGAAAAAGGACTGGGGCATACAGGGGAGAAACAGGAGGAGTGGGGGCTTACAGGTGGAAATATAAGCACTAGGGTAATACAGGACAAAATAGTAAGACTAGGGGCATACAGGGGTGAAATAGGAGGACTGGGGGTATCCAGGAGGAAATAATAGGACAGTGGCATACAGGGGAAATAGGAGGACTGGGGACATACAGGGGTGAAATAGGAGGTCTGGGGACATACAGGGGGAAATAGGAGGACTGGGGACATACAGGGGAAATAGGAGGACTGGGGACATACAGGGGGAAATAGGAAGACTGGGGACATACAGGAGGAAATAGGAGGACTGGGGTTATACAGGGGAAATAGGAGGACTGGGAGTATACAGGGGAAATAGGAGGACTGGGGACATACAGGGGGAAATAGGAGGACTGGGGACATACAGAGGAAATAGGAGGACTGGGAGTATACAGGGGAAATAGGAGGATTGGGGACATACAGGGGGAAATAGGAGGATTAGGGACATACAGGGGGAAATAGGATGACTGGGGGTATCCAGGAGGAAATAATTGGACAGGAGCATACAGGGGAAATAGGAGGACTGGGGACATACAGGGGGAAATAGGATGACTGGGGGCATACAGGGGGAAATAGGATGACTGGGGGCATACAGGGGGAAATAGGAGGACTGGGGACATACAGGGGGAAATAGGAGGACTGGGGACATACAGAGGAAATAGGATGACTGGGGGCATACAGGGGGAAATAGGAGGACTGGGGACATACAGGAGGAAATAGGAGGACTGGGGGTATACAGAGGGAAATAGGAGGACTGGGGGCATGTACACAATTGCCATGAATCGATTTTTTAGATATATTTTTGTGTATATTTTAAGTGGCTCACCTCAAAAAATTCAGTATTAGTAGAACTGGTTATTTGCATGAGTTATATTTTATATTTCCTGAAGGACTGTAATCAACCTTAATTAAATTCATTGTCTCAGCAAAATGATGGCTAAGAATGCCTGAAAGATATGACTAATTCTGGTGGGGTTTTTTTTTGCATTGTGTCCAACTTTCATTATAAAAACAAAAGAGAAAATGACAGTTTAATTATGTACTGATAAGAGCACATGTATTTGTGAAGGACAATTACAATATATATCTATCTATATATATATAGAGAGAGAGAGAGAGAGAGAGAGGGGGGGAGAGAGAGAGAGATACATATGTATACATTTATACATGCAATATATAATATATACAATATGTATATATTTATACATATGTATACATTTATACATATGTTATATATACACTGTTATGGCTTCAGAAATAACCTGCTCCATAACATTAAAACAACATATACATATTTAATCATTTTGCAACTAAAAAAAACTCTGGCTGTTACCTGTCTGAGATAACACGTCACAAATGAGATAAACTCTAATAAATAAAACAGAGTCGTCCTGTATAATTTAGTGCGGTATTCATGTCAGCACTGCGTTTTAACCTCTCAGGAAATAATTTGTTTTCTGCATTCTGATTTTGCAACAAACATCTTTTATCTACAGTCATTTTTATTTAGTGTCTATTATTTACAAGAAGTGTTTCCATCCTATTTACTGTAAGATAAAAAATACACTCAGATAATATAAAACATCTTCCATCAAACACAAAATCTGACAACAATGCTGTTTATCGCTTTGCAAGCTCTAAAATCATTTAAAATGATAACTGGATAGACGCCCATGCTGAACTATGCAGATGGTATAGTGGCTAGAATGCATATTTATGTACAGAAAGAGCGAGTAATATCAATTATCTGCAGTTCCTGTGCACTTCAATAATATATTTATAAATTGGCATGCAATCACTCACTATAGCACATCTATAAGGCTGTGTCAATAAAGTTTTAGTCACCTTAATTACTAAAGATTTTAATGCTACTGGATAGTGCACAGTTTAGTCACTTCACCTAAAGGTCCGCTGTCACCTGCATACAAGACGTCATTAGTAGTGAATGGGTTAAATTGCTGACCTAATCCCCCAAGCTCTCCATTCTTCAGCTCGGTAGTGCAGAAGTTTGCTTCCTCAGTTGCGTATGATCAGGATGATGTGAATGGGGGTATATGCAAATAGGAACTGCCGAAAAAGGAACACCAGACTTGGTTGTTATTGGCAATTCCCTGTGTCACACCACCCAACTCAGCCTCTCCGGTGAGAGGATTGGGCTGCTATTCAAAGGACTAAAGTAAAAAACTGAGCCTGGAAAGGAAGCTTCTCAGCTCACAAAGACTGGCACTGTGAAACAAAACAAACCTTTCAGGAGTTGAGAGAATTATCAGGGACCTTGGGCTGGGGTTACATTGGGATGGCATTGCAGTGCAACCCATCAGTGTCAGTCTATGCAGTGTGTACAGAGTTGCCTGGCCTCTGAATGGCTGGAATGTATGTCATCATCCGACTACAGTGGCGTGCCTGAAAATCCCATGTACTTTATATTACAGCTCTCTGACCCTCGCCCAGGATCTCATGCTTGACTGATAAAAACGCACTTTAAAGCTGTGTAAATACATGTGTTTTCCTTAGAACAACATACAGGGGCTGACCCATAGAAAGTGTAGCAAAGGTGCACCTATACCAGGGGTAGGCATCCTGCGGCTCTCCAGATGTTGTCAAACTACAAATCCCAGCATGTTTTAATGGTTACTTTAACAGTTGATACCTGACAAAGCATGCTGGGATGTGTAGTATGACAACATCTGAGAGCCGTATGTTGCCTACCCCTGACCTAGACCAACCATGAGAGGTACAGGTTTTTATCAATATTACTTTTATTTACCACACATAAATACTGAATAAATTGCATGTTTTAAATGTAAAGCTAGGTACACACGGTAAGATAATATGTGTCCAATCGAAAGATTTTTTAAGTGTGGGTAAAACCATGTTGAATTGCAGGGGAGGCAGACTGAATTAGTTGCGATCAGTATTACAGATGAGAGATGATGTTTCTACCACAAGTCTAATAACAGTGTAACAGTAACGCTGGTCAGTATCTGTGTGCAACATGCAACAATAAAGTATTCTCCCTGCATGCAAACACTGACATTCATTTTACCTCCCCTGTAATTCAACATGGTTTTACCCACTCTCGAAAAATCTTCCGATTGGAACAATTTATCTTATCATGTGTACCTAGCTTAAGAATTTATCGTTTAGACATCATCTCACAACCCAAATCTTATTGCACCTCACAACCCAATTCTGTTTGCCCTGTGTAACTTATCTTCTACCTGCAGATCAAGATATGTTTTTATCATGCTTAACTCGAGTGCAGATTTGTTCAATTTGTGGCTATACTTAAAAGTGGATCAACCCCTTAAGTAGAGAAGTGATCCTTATCACTGTACTACAGTGCCTAACATCCTCCACCATCCTGGCACATTATACCTGGACTACCGTCCCAAACAAGCACCAGCATTCTGACAACTTATTCCTGTACTACAGTTCCTAACATCCTCCACCATGCTGGCACACAATACCTAGACTACCGTCCCATACATGCACCACCATGATTGCTCCTTATCACTGGACTATAGTCTCTAACATCCAAAACCACGCTGTCACCCTATATCTGGACTATAGTCCATAACATCTTTTACCATCCTGGCACCATATCTCTAGACTCCACAAGTTCCTAACATTCCTCGCCATCCATGTATCTTATTATTGGACTCTCATCGCTGACCCTATCCATGGACCTCTCAAGTGCCTAACGTCCTTCAAAATCCCGTATTCCTGAACTCAAGTCCTTGACACTCTCCAGGATACTGGCGTCGTATCCCTAGGTCCCTGTCTCCTGGCAGTTTCCCACCTGAAAATAAAACATCATAATGATTTCCGTCAACATAATATCAGAGGAAAATATGAGACAGATTTATTAGAGATTTATTAACGTTTCTTTCTAACATGTCTGAAATATGTTCTCATTTATTTTCTCATAAATAATACATTATGTTTATTTTAGCTGCAGGAAAAGTGCTTATAAAGACATAAATGTTTCAATATTAATCTATAATTGTACAAATGATTTCCAAATATTTCCATTTTCAGGATATAAATACATCACCATTCTAGTTTATACTAAAAACTGTTACAGCTCTAAAATAGCGCTTTTTATCTGCCCCTAAATTCAAATGCACATTGAATGGATGATTCCAAATCTCAGAAGGGAGGAATAGGAAATAACTGCTACTATATAACATAATAATGTGAACATTTACAAAACAAATCTCATTTATATATTTTAGGGAGGACCTAAATGATTTATGAAACTATTTTTCTGAATTGTTAGCAATGCCACCTTATCCAGATTTCCAATATGTTCCTATTATAAGTGAAGCGACACTAAATATCAAAGACTTGGGGACCCCTGTACCCCTCCAGTGCATCCTTTTGGTTATTGGACTCAACAGTACAAAATAATCTCCCCTGAACATTGCGGCTGAACCTAATATTCTGGTACAGTGGTGGTCCCCTGTAATTCCGCACGATTTCTCTGATTTCACTGCAACCTGGTTTGTCTGGTTAGAATTTAAAACCACAAAGTTGTATTATGATATTGTCCTCGAAACAGTGCTTCATTAGCCTCTCCCAGGAGAGATATATAGATATGGATTCCTGTGGCTAATATATTTGCACATGTAAACTGGTGTCATACTCATGTTTACCAGCACTTACTCCATCCTCTATATATGTTAACTCTATCTGGATGTCCTTTCTCCCATTCCTCATCTTCCTTTTCCGTCATGTAATTTTCCAATCTTATGATCTATCTCTATAGGTTTTGTTTCTCTTCATGTTGCTAATGCCATGCCAAGGTGGTTGATGGTAGTGGTTATATTCGCTTCTTGTACTGTATCTTGATATATGTTAAACAATCTGCTTTCACTGATGTTACATGTGGTTTTCAAATAAAAATGATGTTGAAAAAAGTAAGTGAGGACACATTGAAAATCTTAAGGTATCGGTCTCAGCTTATATATCCATGTGAGCAAAGGTAGTTGGTGTAGATGTCTTTAGTAATATCCAATGTATTTTGCATTGGGGGCAGAAGTCTGCATTTATGCTCCATCCAATCCTGCTAGGGAATGGAGTAGGAGTAAATGGCGTCTTACACTATCAGTGATAGACATGCTCCTGTGTGTACACTATAAACCTCCATGTTTAGTATAGACATATTTTCTGGGCAAGTACAATGTGAAAATATGCTGTATCCATAAGAACATACACAACAATGATTGAGCCCATCAGTGTCTAGTAATGAGCCGCTTGTTAGGAATAATATTTGCTAAAAAAAACCCAAAACTTACTCCAGTGACAGAGTTACTTACTCCAGAGTTAACTCTAAACATCTCCATATTTCTCACCATATGTCTCCCCTTCTATCCCCTTCCAAAATAGTATATACTTTTTCTGCTTATAAGCCCTGCACTCTCCAGACCTGGGTTTTTGGAAATGTTCTTTATATGCTCTTGTCTCTTTCATACCCCACTTCTAAGTTTTCATTTCGACCACCGATTTAACCTTAATTCTCCATGTCCCGCAGTTTAGCCCTAATCTTACCCATACAGTACATAAGCCTAAATCTCCATGTTCTGAAGCCTATTCCTAACCTTCCCATTTTGTGAGAGGAACCCTGCATCTGGTCCATAGTTTATCTTTAGTTTATCAACTTTAGAATACAGCCATGTGTCATGGCTCCAGCATAACATCTGTAATCAGTTTTTAATCTCCATTGAAAACTTGGACACAGAAATAGAATTTGTTTATATAATATACAGTGATATTGGTTCAGCCAGGATGTGTTGTTTCACAGACGCTCCCAAGGCGGGCTATAACTCCCAAAAATTCTGGAATATCTCCATGCCACCCTCCTCTCTAGAATTCTTGATTGGTCTCGAACACCTATAATTAAGCAATGGGTTGAGCTTGAGGTGGGTTTCCTGGACTGTCCCCCCGCCATAGTGCCATGGCTTTCTAAACTTCCCTCCTCCTTACACCCCCTTATCCAACCATTACTCCACTCTTGGGGTAGACTCTGCAGACTCTCACTCATTACAGACTCTTTTTCACCTTTGACCACCCTAACATGTCACCTTTCCTCCTGGTATCTCTCCCTCTGGGGAGGTGGTGCAGACTCCTGTCTTTTACCGCTCTTCAGCAGCAACTATTGCTCCCGTCGTCAGCTTGGCTCGATGCTCTCAATGTTTCTCTGCCTCTCTACACCAGGCTCTGGGGCCAGGACCTTCATAGGCAGGATACAGGGCACCTCTGGGCTAAGTCGTTCCTGGCCACCCCAGCTAGCTCTGCGAGCCTCTGGGTACAAGAAACACACTACAAGGTCATCCTCCGCTGGTACCTTTTCCCAGCACAGCTTGCTCCTGGGAGCCCCTGGTCCTGCTGGAGATGTGGTTCGGAAATTGGTAATTTTCTGCATATTTGGTGGACCTGCCCTAAACTGGTCCCTTTTTGGCTTAAAGTTAAGGACCTGGCCACCCTTATCCTGGGGACCCCGGTGCCTTCTGGATCCTCGTTCTGGCTGCTGAACACAATCGAGATACAAAAAACCCTTCTTCCTCACCTGAACAGCGCTGCTAAATTCATTATTCCGGTGCATTGGAGGACCCCTGTGGTTCTGCCCCAGAGGGAGTGGTTAGACAGAATTTATCTATGTATGTCCATGGATGACATTACTATGATAGGTGCTGACCACGTCCCTGAATTCACTGCTACGTGGTTCCCTTGGCTGGAATTTAGGACCACTGCGCTTTATCAGGAAATTGCCCACCCTCTATCGTAGGGTCTGTGTCCACCTCCTCTGGGTGTCCCCTGTGGTGGGTCCCCTGCCTTAGTGACATGCTGGTGCTCCCCCTGTAGCCACTGGCCCTTCCTGCCTTCTATTTGATGTGTGTAGCCTAGATGCTTCCTCCCCGTTCCTTTCTCTCTTCACCCCTACCTTCTCTCTTTCTCCCCTCTACATCCCTCTTGATTTTTCTACTCCTTAACCACTTGTCATTTCTAGTCATATCTTGGATTCCCTTGTACTACTTTGTTGTCTCTGTGCTCTGGTGAACCCCGTGTGTACAAGCTTGCATTTTCTGGCTTCCAAATAAAGATATTTTGCAATAATATACAATGATATATCGGTATAAATAACAAATCATTTTATATACAGAATACTAAAGAACTAGTGTGAAACATGTATAAACTTAGTTATGCTCAGCTAAAAATGAGGTCAAAGGGAGTTTTCTACAAGAGACCGGCCTGTGGATTTGTATTGCTTTGATCCCTAGGATAATTAAACTGATACTGAATGCTCATTAGTTTTGGTTTACCAAGCTGCTCTGTGCTCTTTCACATTCCCATCTGTCCCAGCATCAGCCATTACATTTAATAAACTCTTCTTATCAAGCACCATAGGGTCCATTGATTCTAAATATTCCATATTTATGCTGTGCTACATATCCCTGGCTAGATATCAGTGTATGCCTTAGGACTCGCTGTTCTGTAATATAGAAACAATCATTTATTTTGTTTACCTGTGTTATATGGGACATAGCGACTGTGTGCTAGCCTGTACCAATATTGTTTACTTTACTCCAAAGTTAAACTCACCTTCTACACTGAGTACACAGCAAATGGGGTATAGATTTGCTGGAAACCTGCAAGCATATGAAAAATGATCGAATACTGTAGATGTACACTGTACTGGGTTACAAGACTTCTCCAGGGATGCACCCACTCTCTGTAATAACCTTCTTGTCCATTAAGACTTTTCTCTACTCTACCTTAAATGGCACTGTTAAGCCAAGTCTCAACACGTGTCTACCTTTTTTATAATTACTTTGCTATCTGATTTTACTCTTTTACATGATTAACACTCTTTCTTTCCATACTAAAATTCCCCTTAGTCCTGCAATCACACCGCTGTATGACTGAGCACTGAGCACTTGTACAATACAACCTGGCTGGTCCACTGTGTGATTCATAGCACTTTCCCTTCCCTCTAATGTTTCCTATTATATGACTGAATAAAATAGAGGCAATATAATAAATGTTATCTTATTCAAGTCCCAAATTTAGTTCTTTGCATTACTTGTTCTATCATGATTGCTTACATATGTAAGGCAATATGTAAATACCTTTTAGTAAATTCTAAATGAAATGCAATAATAAAGACAGTAGCAGAAGGATCTCAACTCTAAACTGTTTACAAATGCAAGCACAGGGTTGTGCCTACTTCACAAGTACACTCTATAGTTTGCCTTATCGGCATGGAGTGCATCATAAGTTGTAATATCAGTTTCTACTGTTTTTTTTTTTATTACTATGATGATTTATAACTAGAAATATTTTATATAAAATTCTGTATAAAATAAATAAAAATATAATAATATCCAGAACAGAATAAATGTGCAATGTAATGTTGTAGAGTGCAAATGATCATGTGATATGTGGTTGTTTTCCACTCCCTGGACCAGATCCAGACTTTACGTACTATTGACTTGCTCACAACTTACTCGTAAGTCAGCAAAACCAAGATAAATTGCAGGGGAGGTAAAATGAATGTCAGTGTTTGCATGCAGGGAGAACACTTTATTGTAGCATGTTGCACACAGATACTGACCAGTGTTACTGTTACACTGTTATTACACTTGTGCTGGAAACATCATCTCTCACCTGTAATACGGACTGCAACTAATTTAATTTACCACCCCTGCAATTCAACATAGTTTTACCCACTCTGGAAAAAAATTTTATTTGAACAATTTATCTTATAGTGTATGGCAAGCTTTAGTCAACAGTGCTTAAAGTCTGAATCTGGTCCCATGTGAGTAGAAAATAACTGTTTTGCGGAGGTCTGGTTCTAGTCCAACAAGCAAAACAACAGCAATATTACCTTAAAATGATAAGAAGGCAAAACAACTTTCTACGACAAATGAACAGAATAATATAGCCTGAGAGCAAATGGGAAACAGCTATAAATACTGAGTAGAACATATCAGAACGAGTGCTATATGCTGAGTGCAGCATATAGGGAATATCTTTGTACGCTGGGCCGGTCCAGAGGTGGCCTTACGCCAGCTGAGGCTTCTCTGTGTGATTTGGCACTGTACATGCTCAGAAATGAAGATCATGTAGTAATGAACAATCCGAATCTGAACGTAAACTGTTCTGGACTTGTTATCTGAGGAGCGCTGACTGCAGCAAATGACAAATATTTAAGTGCAGCAAATGACGAATATTTAAGTGCAGCAAGTGAGGAACATTCATATATGCTGAGTACAGCAAATGGCAAACAGCTCTATGCTGAGCCTAGAATATGGGAGAGCAGCAAATGATACAATAATACTGTATATGCTGAATACTTACAGCTATATAATGTGTGCTGGCTACTAAAAATGAGAAACAAATAGTACAGTGGTTACCAAACTGTGTGCCTAGGCTCCCTGGGGTGCCGCAACCCTGCCACGAAATGTTTGTTCCATTACTGTTACTCAGAAGTGCCATTTTACGTCTTGTATAGGAGCACTACATGATTTGAAATCATTCTGAAGTATTTCTGTCTTTACCAAATTAGTTACTACGCTATTTTGACTAAAAAACTGAATAAATGGAAAATTATCTTGTCTTGCCTTGAAAAATCATGGAGAGTTTGGGAACCACTGACATAGTACTTAGAGATACTGCCCTCTAGCTGTCGCAAAAAAGTTTTCTGAATATCTTCATCAGATCTCTAAACAAGTGGTATGCACTCTCCATATACTACAATGGAATCTGATCCATTCAGCAGAGTTTCTGGGTTACACTCGTAAGGTATTAAAGCCCTTCCCTGTTCCATATGGAATTTTGCTTATTTACAGTTGCATGTTCCTTCCACTTCCACACACAGCCCTATGTGGAAAAGTGTTGGCATTCTTATGCCGGGCCTTTAGTCCAGACATTCCTGTTGTTTTTTTAGGACCTTCCAATGTTCAAGCGTTGAAGAGGTTTCAGTATTCACGTTTGTCCTCATTTCACCCAATACTCTAAAATTTAAATGAACCCCCTGCCCTTCCACCTACATAGGCTAACTCCGTACGCATGCAGGTAAATCATGAAAGCTGTTCTAGGAAAATCAGATCCATGCGTCCAGCATTAAGATGCATAAGCCCTGGTACTGGTTATCCACAGTGTGATTCTACAGCTAATTTATGCACACAGTTGTTATTATTAAGTCTGGATCCAGTTCTTGAAGCTTAGGTCATTATAATATGGCTCCTTATTATTCTTATTATTGCCTAGCATGGTAATTGTTAATGAGATTATCATTTTTGCTACAGACCATGTACTTTATATATAAAAGGTCTTCATGTTTTTTAATCAGAATATGTTTAATTAAGAATTTTCAGAACTAATCAACGCAACATCATAGTGCGTAATGAATGATGAAATGCACTCAAGGTTTTCAATAATTGCCAAATGAAATAGTTATAACTGATTGCATGTTTTTATTTTCTTTGCCTAAGATACACATTAATAATCTGTGGTGCATTCAAGCTGCATAAAAATGGAGAAAGAGATAGGGATAGACAGAGAGAAGCGAGAGAGATAAACGTGTTTGTACTGTTTGTGATGGTGTCCACAGTTGGTTAGTGTGTTTCCATAAAAATAAAGTGTTATTCTTATACTTTAGGGATGCTGGAAATCTAATATATCGCTGGGGAAAAAGAAATACTTTTTGTTCTACGATGGGCAATGAAGGAGACTGTAGGGGGCATTGAAACAGACTGGAGGAGGCAATAAAAAAGACTGGAGGAGGCAATGAAAGAGACTGGTGGGGGGCAATGAAAGAGACTGGGGGGCAATGAAAGAGACTGGAGGGGGCAATGGAAGTGACTGGAGGAGGCAATGAAAGATACTAGGTGGGGCAATGAAACAGAATGGAGGAGGCAATGAAAGAGACGGGGGCCATGAAAGAGACTGGAGGGGGCAATGGAAGGGACTGGAGGAGACAATGAAAGATACTAGGTGGGGCAATGAAACAGACTGGAGGAAGCAATGAAAGAGACAGGGGGGGCAATGAAAGAGACTGGAGGAGACATTGAAAGGGACTGGAGGAAGCAATGAAAGATACTAGGTGGGGCAATGAAAAAGACTGGAAGGGGCAATGAAAAAGACTGGAGGAGGCAATGAAAGAGACAGAAGGGGTAATGAAAGAGAGTGGAGAGGGAAATGAAAGAGACTGGATGGGGCAATGGACAAGGAAATGAGAGGAACTAGATAAGCAACAATAGATTTACCTCTAAAAGAATACATTCAAAGGCAGACTATGCATACCAGACACAGTATTAATATGACTGCTACGGTAATAACCCATTCACACTGCCAACCCAGGAAATCCCTCGACTTTTCAAGCCGGGTAAATTTCTAGGGCTAAGAGCAATCCAGATGTTGTACCCTGTTTAGAATGCTGCGTTGACCTGGGAAATTCTAAGTATTTTGTTGAAATTCCCAGGTCAACACTGTTCAGACTGAACCTGGGTACATCATTCATAAAAACTGCCAACAGCAATTACACAGCAAATCCAACTCTACGGTGCCTACCACGGTTTGAACAAGGAATTATTCACACTGCTGGAGACCTGGGACCAACTAACCCTTATTTTTTACCTGGTAATAATACTGCATAGAGACACGGGTATTTCAAAAGGAACAGTTCACATTGTACAAAAAAATAACCTGGAATGCAACTCGGGAATTCACTGGTATTTTATGTAATACCCAAAGACCTGAGTCTCCTGCAGTGTGACTGAGTGACCCGGGTTGGACCAAGGAATAACCCTGCTCTTCACCTGGGTCCAAATGTGGGGTAAAGAGACCCAGGATTTGCAACAGTTATCATTCACACTGCCACAAAAACCTCTCAGGTAACATGGGAATTAGTGAGTGAAATACCCAGGTTTTTCTGTGGCAGTGTGAATGGAATATAAGTGTGAACAAAGTATAATTCACATATAATAAAGAGCACAAGTGTGCAAATTAGAGTTGCTTAGAGTTACGTGCACATGTGAGTGTAAAACAACCAAAATGTCTTGCATGGCTTTTGGATTCACTTTTGGTATTACATGGTTGGAAATACAAAAATCGATCCCTATCCCAATAGATAACAATATATAATATAGCAATTAGTATAAGCTACACATAAGCTATACATCCAGCATTATGTTCTCAATGAAACATGTATATAAGCTTTTATAGGAAAGATCTTTCAGTGTGCTGAAATGCACTCTTCTGTTATTCAAGCATCAATACTTGTTCTTTTCCCGAGAACTTCAATTAGAATTTTACCCACTGTGAGCTTGTTACCCCCACGCAACACAGCATCACGTCAGCACAGAGATTTTATTTATGATAAAACTCTATAATACACAGAAGCCCCAAGCCTCAGGTGCATTGAAAGTTCTTACTCGCACAATGCCTCTTGTGGTTACCAATTGCTTCACATATTTCTATTGCAACGTTTTACTGTTTGTTGACAAAGATGCTGAAACGGACCTTTGGTGAAAACGTAGCTTAAATGTACAAACCACAAGGCATTGTGTGGGTCACAAAAGAGATGCTGTTCTTTCATAGGACCAGAGCTTGCCATTCTGTAAGTGGGGGTTCTGTGCATTCACCTTAACCCTCATGCACAAGAGGCACCTGCTCTGTTCTTGTAACAGGCGACAGCCAGACATAGGGAGAGTCCACTATCTGGGTAGGTGCTGATCTGCAGCCCCACCGGAATGTGAATGGTTAAAGTAGATCATGTTTGCATCATTTACTAACAGGGCATGCTGGTGCTCGAAGCTACACAGTCATGTCACGTTTCATATAAAATAATAATAACACATTGCTTTCTATTTACTTAACTGAGCATTTTCTCTTTGAAATTTCCTGTACATTGAAATTAAGAGGAAATATCACCCATCTCATTTCATTTCAAGCAAGATTATTATTGTGGATTTCTATTCTGATTCTGCACATTGGGCCACATTCAGATCTTTACGCACTCATGACTAATGCTGGCCATACACCTATAGGATGTGAACTTGCATGAGATCTATCTTACGATTTCCCATGAACTCCCCAGCAGCTCTGTTAACAAGATTTGTCTCTTTTGGACATGAGATGCGCATTCAATCATAATATTTATCTTCTGCAATTTCACATCTCAGATCATTACACTACTGACCTCTCTAGATCTGCAGAACATTGCTCTGTCCCATCTCCCCCTGACACATACATAGTGATATATCCTGCAGATTATTACACCACTGACCCCACTGACCTCTCTAGATCTGTAGAATATTCCTATGTCCCATCTCCCCCTGACACATACATATTGTGATACATCCTGCAGATTATTACACTACTGACCTCTCTAGATCTGCAGAACATTGCTTTGTCCTATCTCCCCCTGACACATACATACCGTGTTTCCCCGATAATAAGACCAATCCCGAAAATAAGACCTACCCCAATTTTCGCAAAACGGTCCAAAATAATCCATACCCCGAAAATAAGCCCTACCCCAAAAATAAGCCCTAGTGAATTCCCCAGGACTGGGGGGCATTATGGGTAAAAAAGCAGGACTGGGGTGCATGATGGGGATAAAATCAGAACTGTTTATATAAATCTCTGTCAATGTTAATTAAAATAAGACCTACCCCGAAAATAAGCCCTATGGTGTTTTTTTGGGCCAAAAAAAAATATGACAGTGTCTTATTATCGGGGAAACACGGTAGTGATATATCCTGCAGATCATTACACCACTGACCATGTTGAATTGCAGGGGAGGTAAAATGAATGTTAGTGTTTGCATGCAGGGAGAATACTTAATTTTTGCATAATCTCTCAACTCTGATACTGTTTGCAATTAATTAGATTTAACTCCCCTGCAATTCAACACTCTTGACTAAAGCTGGTCATACACTATGCAATAAATCGGCCAATCTAAGGATTGGATGAAAATCAAACAATTCTTTTAAGGAAAAATCATTAATTGGAAACAGCCATACACAGTACAATAATTGTACAGAATAAAAAAAAAAATTTGGTTTATGCTTCAAAAGTGACATTAATAGGCCAGGATTATTGGAAATGCCCACACACTGAACGATTTTTTAAGTTTGTGCAAACAATCAAAAAATAGTTTAGTGTCTAAAGATCTAAATCTGGCCCTTTGCCTTTAAATAGCTCTCAACTACTGTGTTTCCCCGATAATAAGACTTACCCAGAAAATAAGACCTACCCCAGTTTTTTTTAAACTGTCCAATATAAGCCCTACCCCAAAAATAAGCCCTACCCCGAAAATAAGCCCTAGTGAATTCCCCAGGACTGGGGGACATGATGGGTATAAAAGCAGGACTGAGGGCATGATGGGAATAAAAGCAGGACTATTTATATAAATCTCTGTCAATGTTAATTAAAATAAGACCTACCCCGAAAATAAGCCCTATGGTGTTTTTTTGGAC
>JABWIB010006907.1:6413-20861 GCA_016617825.1 Platyplectrum ornatum
TTACGTGTGAACGGCCCTTATCTACAACAAAATTGTGGCAAATAGCACTTAAAAATGAAACAAATAAACTTGACCACAAAAATTGGGCAATGTGTATGGGCTGATGTGTGTCAGACGAAACNTTTTAAATATCATAAGGACATAGTGAAGGGCGACACTCTCTTTAATCTATCTACGTGTTCTACACAATCAGGATAGTTTATTAAAGGTGTCAATGCAGTCATCTCTGTGACTGAAACATATACATTACATGGAAGTGACATGCTGAATGCTCCCTTTTTACCCAGAGCCAAATAACCCCATAATAAAAATATTGTTCTCATCTCTCTTATGTGAATATGACATTCATGTATTTATACAGACTATTAGTGAGAAGCATATAAAATCCCTATTTATCTCTATTAGCCAGTGCGCTTGCCATATATTGATGATGTGCTTGNGGACTAGAGTTGACCCTGAGGGCAATGTCTGTAAGATCAATGTGAGTAATCACTGATAAAATGTCATTTGAATACCATTATCTAGACTGCAGGACAATGCAGACTATGGTGCTGGTCTTGAAAGATGACTGGAGAGCCCATGGAAAAGACAATATATAAGACAATATATAAGAAACACAAACACTTATATGAACGATTGTTTAAAACAACAAATTACAATAATGAATGATTATATGCGATATTCAAGACACCTGACATAGATGTTGCTGGGGTTCATCAAAACAAATGCAGTTAACAAGTGACCCTGCCCAATGTGTGTAGTAGAAAGGAAGATGCCACCAGCCCAGTCACCCACTCTTATCATTAATTAATATAAGTTTTTTATATAGCGCCATCATATTATATATCGCTTTACAATTTGTATCATATAGACTTGGTGGGAAAGGATCAAGGGATGTCAACAGGTGGAGGTGGGGTATTTTTAATATAAAGAGGTGTAGTAGAACACGAGAACATGCGTATAGACTGGAGGGTGGTAGGTTCAGGGGAAATGTGTGAAAGAATTATTTTATTGAAAGGGTAGTGGATAAGTGGAATAGCCTCCCATCAGAAGTGGTGGAGGCTAATACTACAGAACAGTGTAAGCAGCTTGGGATAAATATAAGTGGATTCTGAGTCTCAAACAAAATAGAGAATAAAATGATGTCAGTATAGTTTTATAAATACACAACTGGTTGGGCCATGTGGCTCTTATCTGCCGTCACTGTTTCTAAGTAAGGGGGTCCTGCCTCAAACCAGAGCACCCAGAGAATACCCACTGGGAGAACATACAAACACCACACAGATAAGGTCCTGCCTGGGGTATTGAGCTTACAACCTTAGTGCTGTGANGCATCAGTGCTACCCACTGAGCCATGCGGCTGCCCTTATAATGAATGGTGAAATTGAATACTATAAACAGTCATGGAAACGGTGATTCTGCTACATAAAGTTCAGGTCACTGGATCAGGCAGAGCTGACTGATGGAACAATAGCATGGGGCATGGAGCCANCCACATACTGGACAGCAGCCGCATTGCCAGGGAGATATTACGTGTACAGCCATTAACCTGCTTATAACATTTGACTAATACGTGTTTGGGTTATTGTTGGTATCCTGGATACAGGCGGTCACGGTGTTTTCCGCCATTTACCAGATGAAACTATCAATAGCCAAACTTCAACAGTCTGAGGGAACAGAAACAAGACACCGCGCATGCGCAGCTTCGGATCGTGCGCACTGACGTCAGTGTTGTCGGAGTACGTTCGTTCTAGTATGCGTGACGTCGAGGAGTCTATGTGTCAGTAAACACTGATGCCGTGCTTCCTAACGGATGATCGTAATGTCTGCTAGNGGCGATGTCTCCTCTAACCGGGACTTGAAGACGTGCATAAAGTAAGCGGTAGGTATTACTAGCCCACCTCCGATAACCACAATGCGCATGTGCAGGCCCCCCCCTCCTCCACACCGTCTCTTCCTTCAGCTGTACTGCGCATGCCTGCCTGCCGTTTATTGTGTAGTTCAAGCGAAGACGTATTGCGCCTGCGTAGCGTCTGCACNGCTCTTGTATAGCAAGCGTAGTGTGCGCAGTCTCTATACCGCCTCTGAGCTGGCGCATGCGCTGTGCCCCTCTGCAGGGTTTCTGCCTTGCCAGATAGTGAGCATTCCCTGGCCCCTGTATGTTGCCACATTGTGAGCTGCGCTGCCTGTTAGGGTTAGAGTGACGCTAAAGCGCACATTGGTAGGGGCTGGTTTCCACTGCATAGGACATTGGTTCCGCGTACCTCGAAGGGGTGGAAATAGGGGGCCCCTGGGAACCTGAGGGGGAGGGGCTACGAAACAGGAACTGACAGCTGGTTTATACTTGGAATGAACATTTCCTGTGGTTGTGGGGTGACCAGTGTTTTGTTATAACAGGTGTGTAAGTAGTATGTGTTGTTTTGTATACATCTCTATGTAAGGCTATACATTGTTTCACTGTGTACACATTGTAGCAGCAGCAGTCATGTAACACTTCTCCCTTATGTGATGAGTTGTGCATTACACTGTAACATAGTNATCATATTGTGTGACTGTGCACAAAGCCCAACTGTATTTATGTGTATCATTATATTCTTTATTGATTTCCCACACACCATGAGGCTGTTATTATCCTATGTATCACANTGCTAGGGACCCTCATANACTTTGTCCCATTGATCTGAGTATCTGGCTCGTTCATATAGATATTGCTGTGACATCCTTGTATCTGGTAAGATGTCTGAATGAGCTGANGGATTTCACGTGTAGGATATGTTTGTATGACACTTTATGTCATTTAATCTATAAANGCAAATAGTGATGCTAAGAATTAACTCGCATGTAGGTTTCTTGGTGCTGTCACTAAACTGATCACAATGAATGTCACGGTATTNAAAAAGAAATATGTCATTTCACAGGAAATTAGATTCTTTCATCTATACCTTATAAATCTCTGTCCTTCTAAGGCTAGAATATCTGAAAGCGGGTGTTGGGATTATATCATCTNTCCAGCTACTGATATTGTGACTGTTTTGAGTTCTCTACAGTGTTTGCAGGTAAGTTTAANAGCAATTGATCACTTTAGAGTGGACCAATATGAAAGACTCCGAGATTAAATCTGGGTGTCATTTGAGAGAATCCTTTAACAGAATAGACCCTCTAATATTCAGGCTCCTTAACTACCTTACTATAAATATTTGTCTAACAATGGGTTAGTTTACACATTGTATAATACTCACCCACAGTGCAACATAAATGTATCATTTGTAGAATTTCCCAGTGTTTCATCTTCATTCTGAACTCTGAATCATCCCCATAGATGTTTAATGTATACATTGCCCTACCAAAAGTATCTATAGGAATTTAGTGCATTAACATATCTAATTCCCAGGGTAAAAAGGTTCAAATGAAAACTGATTTCTTAGTGAAAAAAAAAATAGAAGTTATTTTAAAAATATGAAATTGTAAACATCTCTATCAATTGTAACTTTCCATGGCATTACAGATTCTAATAAACATACAGAGCAAGTGGCTTACAGTTACATATTTTTAAATTGACCATTTTTATTTTGAAATTTATTTTCAATTGAACCTGTTTTCTTGGGGAGTTAATATATTCAGGCACTGTGGGTTCATTTCTATGGATAAAAAAATAATGTATAATATGTCCTGCGCTNTAAGTGGAGTCAAAAAAACAGAATAATTGGTTCAAAAAATAGCATCCTTCCATGTGAGTTGGCATGGTAGAGGGTCTGAGGAGTGACTATTGAATTTTGTCTTGTATGAATTCATGATAACTAAGACTTATAGTTTCTTCTTTTATTTGAAGTTAGCAGGTTTCCATGTATTGATCTTTTAAGGTGCTGTTTTGTGTCAGGAGAAGGCACCCGCAAGGGCTCCTTCCTCCGCCTTACGAAAGCTGTCAAGCTGGCGATGTCGCGAGTACCAAGTCCCCCTCCCCCGGCTGAGATGTCCAGTGGTCCTGTGGCTGAAAGCTGGTGTTACACACAGGTAAGACACAGTGTCCTATGAAGATAATACTTCCTTTAGCTGCATGCTCACGTTTTCCTTACTTATGAAGGGTGAGAAATGGGTCACTAATGCCTCTTTTGTTTCTCATCACAGATAAAGGTTGTAAAATTTTCATACATGTGGACAATCAACAATTTCAGCTTCTGTCGAGAAGAAATGGGGGAAGTGATCAAGAGCTCAACCTTTTCCTCAGGAGCCAATGATAAACTGAAATGGTTAGTAACTCGCTGCTTTGTCTGGATTTGGTTGGCAAATTTGAAGTTGGATAATGTGCTGCAAAGCCTTTGTGTGTGATTAATATTAATTATAGACTAAACCAAACTGTGCGCCTAGGGTGCAGCAATACTCTCATTGGGGTGCTGCGGAATGTTTTTTTTGCTAGTATTTCTTGGTGTCACTAGTGTTTCTTAGAAGCGCAATTTTACTTCTTGTATAGGAGCTTCACAAAATGTGATGTCAACCTGAAGTATTTCTGTCTCTACCTAAATAGTTATTACGCTTTTGACTCAAACACTTAAAAAATGCCACTACTTGGTAATTATTTTTGTCTTGGGCTGGGCCTCGAATGGAAAAAGTTTGGGAACCACAGGACTCAACTCTTTGGGGGGAGAGAGAGAGGGTCAGATATGTATTTGACATTCTTTTGCTTAATGTAGTTGAAGTATACTCATTTAAAATACGTTTATTCCTCTGCTTCTAGGTGTTTGAGAGTAAATCCTAAAGGATTGGATGAAGAGAGCAAAGACTATTTGTCCCTCTATCTGCTTCTGGTCAGTTGTCCGAAAAGTGAGGTTCGCGCCAAATTCAAATTCTCTATTCTCAATGCTAAAGGGGAGGAGACCAAGGCAATGGGTATGTGGTCTGGATGTTTCTCTAAGCATTGCTTGCATATATATTGATTACTTTTTATCTAGTATGATTTTGTGTGGTTTTTTTCTTATTTCTTTCAGAGAGTCAGCGTGCCTACCGTTTTGTACAGGGAAAAGACTGGGGCTTTAAGAAATTCATTCGCAGGGATTTTCTACTTGATGAGGCTAATGGTCTCCTTCCAGATGACAAGTTAACACTATTCTGTGAGGTAAGTGTACTNCTAAAATAAATGTACGCTCTAGAATGTACCAACAAAACAACAATGCTTTGTTGCAGGATTAAGAGCATGATCCAGTTTTTTTTAAAATTTTGCTTGACGTATGTGTGTCCCCCCTTTCCACATGCCGTAAACTTGAGAAAACTTTCTATTCTATCCAGACTCTGGGGCTGAGGTTGAGTTTGCAAGAGCATGTTCACTGTTATTCAATTAACAGTGTAGGTATTCTCTTTTCCTCCCTCTTGTACAATGTATCAGAGTTGATCGTCATCTGCCAGGCAAGGTTAGAACAATTCAAGTACCATATCCATACTTTTAATATAATGCACATGTGTGTTATATGTGCGATCTGGGGATGGCACATTAATGTATATTTAGATGATATAATGCATATAGAAGCTTTTTTCTGTAGTTTCATAACCCACATATGTCTATGTAAGCACACTGTATTTGAGTGTTATGAGACTGCAAATAACAGTAGAAGCATGGTAAAGTCTATGTGACGTATGAGTAAAGTGATATAAAACAATAGAATATGGTCACAAACATTCAACACACCTGGAATTCCTAATATTTTGCACCATCACAATATCCATCCATGTTCTTATTGCAGGAAATGAACTGTGTCCATGCCATAGGGATGTCTGTATAGTGAGGCCTAGCACTTGCTCATATGTCTGAGTCTTTTGCTATGGGAACTGAACTCTTGAAAATTTTCCAGCCCTAAATTTCAGTTAGAATGAATTATTTAATAGTTTCTTTTCTTTTTTTTTTTTCCAAAGCCCTTGTGCTGACTTAAGCTCATAACCCATAATACATTGGTTGGTATTTGCTGTATTAATTTATTTTTATGATGTTACTGCTTTGCTGTAGGTTAGTGTTGTACAGGACTCTGTGAATATTTCTGGCCAGAACACAATGAACATGGTGAAAGTTCCAGAATGTCGCCTTGCAGATGAGCTTGGAGGATTATGGGAGAACTCTCGTTTCACGGACTGCTGCTTGTGCGTGGCTGGTCAGGAGTTCCAGGCGCATAAAGCCATACTGGCTGGTATGTACACTGCGAAAGAGAATATTCTTTGTGTTAGATGGTTGTTGGCTTTTACAGAGAATAATTTGTAACAGGGATTTGATCATTGAACCCACTTAATGACTCACTGGCATTATAACTTACAGTACTGTTAGTCCTCATGAAGAGAGTCTGAAGTGTCTTACAAAGCCGTATTCCTTATTCAGTCGCCTTTATTTATTGGTTTACGTATGTTCACCTGCATTAGAGGTTAGGGGTTAGATGCAGTTATTTCCCACAGTAACAAAGAGAAACAGAAGAGTTGCTTTTACGGTATGATAAGAAATAGGAATAAAATGAATTGTGCTAATTGTATAACATGTAATGTAACTTGCCAAGATGTCCATTTACATGTGGAAGAGTAACCAATAATAGAGCTTAAGGAAAGTAATGGTCTACTTTGTTCTGCATTATGTACCAGTGACACTTTGCCAAAGATTGATACAGTCACGTGGGAGCAAAATAAACAAATAGTTTTTTCTTTGTGGGGTCCTGTGACTGTGCAGTCCAATATTTAAAGCTCCCTTCATGCTTGTGACTAAACACTCCATAGTGGGATGACATTAATGGGAAAGTACATTCTAAATATTGAGGACACCACAGGAGGAGTCTTGAAGGTGGAGATGAAAGTGCTAATGTCTGTGGTTTTAATGAAGTGTGATATAAGTGTGTGTGTGTACACAGAGATTTGCAAGGTGTATAGTAAGGGTTAAGGTAGGGTTTCATCTCCAGGGTACCATCTGTATGGAGGAGTGGTCTCCCCTCATAGGGAGGGACACCAGCGTTTAGTACACCTGAATTTGCAGTAGTCTGGATCTGGTTCAATGTGAGTGCAGATCGAACCGTAGAGACCAGAAAGGAGAAGGTTACACTAAACAAAATAAGTGATTGGAGTTTTCATTTAATATGGGGTGAGACAGCTCTAATGCAAATCTGCACAGTGCTAAATTATTCCTTCATTTATTACCAAATAAGTGTTAGGTTAACTGATAGAAGTGCCTGTATTAAAATGAGAGTATAATATATACAGATGCCTCCCATTGTTTGTGGAACAAAAGGAAATGAGAACAAAAACAAAATACACTGTTGAAACTTCTTTCATAGGTAGTAATGTTTTATTTTCCTTTCTGTAGCCCAATGGCAGTGGCGATTATTTTACCCTTTAATGTCTGTCACTGTGCATAGTTTCTGAATGATACCACTTACTGGGTCACTCTGAATCCTCTTGTTCAGTATTCACTCATTGGTGCATGGATGGAACAGAAATGAAAACTGTTTATCTGGTTACAAGCACTAGTCATTACTGTCATGTTAGGGGAAGTTCTGGTTTCCTGCGAAGGCATGGATTTAGCAGTCATGGGGAAGACCCTAAAATAAATTAATTAATATACAATTACATACATTTAATTATTTAAATTATCAAAGGGAGGCACTATTACATGAGACTTATAACCTTTATTTTAAAAACTCCAACATTTATACAGACACCCTGAGTATTCCATTGTGAATGTATCAAATAAACTTCTTGGCCTATATTTACTCATCTGCATCATGGGAAGAGGGAAGAATGTTGACTATAGCAACCAATCAGATTCATTCTTTTACTTTACTATTGCACACTAGAGAATGTCAGCTGTAATGTGATTGGTTGCTATGGGCAACATCTCCACTGCCTCATTCCCGCAGTTTAGTAACTATAGACCCGTGTTCCTTGCTTTGCTTTGTATCCGGGATTAAGTGCAAATACTGGTTAGAACATTGCTCGCACGTCCTTTCAATCCCTGTATTGGGCAGAGGGGGCTTATCCGCCTCTGCTATAACACTTAAATAGCGTCTNCTCCTTCACTCCTGCACCACGCAGGATACATGGGGTAAAGATTTGGATTACTTGATTGTATGGATATCGTCGTGTGCAAGAGGTGCACATGTCCGGATCCAAACGATCAGGAAAATCCACTATTTTGGGAAGTCTTGGACCTGTCCTAAAACACATAATTTGTATTATAATGCACGTCCACTAAAGGTGCATTATTTAAGTCCTGTATACGGATTCTGACCGAGGTAGAAAACTTCACTTCATGGAAGGTCTCTTGGGCTTAGTAGATAGCAGGGATTACAGGACTTGGGATGCACTTGCCGGTACAAATTGCATGTATTTTGTCATGATACAAAATGTACAGCTTAATGTGAACTGAATAGTCAATTTTGTCAAATGTCCCTAGAACTCCTGTTCTCAATACCATTAGGCTGCTAGAAGGGATTGGTTGGGGTAAGCTACATAACACAGTGTTGTTGCCTATAGCNCCCTGCTTGGTAAATTTAAGTGGGGAAAGCTTCACACCTGCCAGTAGAACAGATCAACAAATTAAGAAAGGGGGAAAACCTGTCATTTGAAACATATCTTGATACTAAACTTTGTTACTTTGTTTTTGTGACTGTATGTATGTATGCATATAATAAATATATAAATACCTTCATTACAAAAAATGAAGTGCTTGTGAAGTGGGCGTCAGAGAGAGAAAGTAGCCACATATCTGATTATGGCTGTGGATTCCAAATGAGAGAACCAATAATTCAGCTGCCTTGGAAGGCGGCCAATGAAAATCTTCAGTCTGCCTTCACGCAGACAACTAATAAGAATCATCAATTTGGCTTCGGGCAAAGCATCAGCCTTCTGTTTTCTTAATGTAGATATACACAGACACAGTTGGCCATGTGAAAAGACCTATGTTAATTAGCNTAGTCAGTGAATTGAATGTGTTATGGATTATGATGTTTAAGATAATTTTGGCTGTTTTTTTTTTTCTCGTTCTCTTTTGTAGCACGGTCTCCAGTGTTCAGTGCAATGTTTGAGCATGAGATGGAAGAAAGTAAGAAGGTATAATACTTCTATATAAATGCTGTTCTTTGTTTCCTGTAGACGCATTTAGTGTATTTATGCCCAGCTTTTACATGTCATGCCACTTTGTTTAGTGAACTTGTTTATGCATCTCACCAATAGCCATTCTCTGCTGTAGTAATTTCACTACCACCTAGTGAATGGATGGTCCACATAGAAGTCCTGGCTGGGTTTCTAAAAACTTTGTCATATCCTGAAGGATAATAATCTGCACAATATTCATTTCACATCAACAGCAAGCATTTAGAAATTCAGAAAGCTACATTTTTTGTTATGGAATGACACAAACTGAAACCAATATGTAAACTATACCTTTCAGCAGATTAAAAGTATGGCTTCTATAGGGACTTGGGCCTAAATTCACTAAGCAGATTCAAGGTCACATTCTCCAGTATGTAAAATTAAACTGAGAGCTCGAATCTGATTGGTTGCTATGGGTTACATCCCCGATTTTTAATTCCCCTGCAAAATCCCCACTTAGTGAATTTAGGCCATATACTTATGAGTTTTCATCCTAGAATCGTGTGGAAATAAAGGATGTTGAGCCAGATGTCTTCAAGGAAATGATGTGTTTCATATACACTGGGAAGGCCTCCAACCTTGACAAGATGGCAGATGATCTCCTTGCNGCTGCAGATAAGGTATGATTGTAGACAATTTAATATAAAGAAATACATTAATGCTGGTAAAGCTTTCCTCACCTTCCTGATATTAAGAAAGGGCAGTGTGGGAAGTTTAAGGCAGAGTGGTCTTATTGTGGTCCCCCCTTCCTTTGTTAGGATGGTAATCTTAATATTGCGGGTTTACGTATTATTAAAGTCACAGGTCCTGTGTTCAGTTATGATAAGTGTAAGATTTGCATTACTGTGCATTAGATCCAATGAAATGGATCCAGGCTCTTGGGCGCCTTTAAAGTGTAAAGTAGATGGACGTGGATACAGGTCTGGCCCAGTGACAGGAATTGCAAGCGCATTGGACATTGTTCCATGCGGTGCAATTCCACCCTGCAACGTGTGGAGCACTTCCAGTTAAATCATGGATCCAGTCCAATGTTAGCAGATGGAAAAGCCATTACGTGTTATATTGACCANTTGATCTCATGGTGCTTGTTACTGTGAATTTCCCTGTTTAACAATTATTAACAGTGTATTGCTGTGAATTGTTTTACAGAATTTCTATTGTGTCCAGCCTCTATTGTAAAACATATCTCATATAAGCCCTAGAGCAAGTATTAGTCTTTTTTTTACTGGTCTTTTGTGTTAGCTGATTAAGCCATTAAATAGCCAAAATATATTCATGAAAAGAATATAAATAGAGAATGGCAATCACACATTGCTTGCTGGAGTCATAAGCTGTGTAGTTCACACCGTTTTCTCTCAGACCTTCACCCTTGGTATAATGACATGTAATAATGCTAGTTATGTGCTATCTTGTTTCATATCAGAGGAGGAATAGTGAATGCTTTTCATGTGCTGAATATATAAAAGTTCNACCAGTAATTGCATTCTATTGAGCGGCAGCTTAATTCTTCATATACGGCTATGGATACAAACGGCATGCTTATTAAGAATAGTCAATGCATCGCTGAAACGCGACTCCCATTATGTATGACTTCTGACCTTCAATGGAATAAGTGTCTGCCCCCTGTCTGTAACATACTACCTTCAGTCACAGTGTAACAGTCAGGGTGGACTTCCCATAACGCAGTTCTCACTTGGCACTATTGTGACTGCTTCATACTCTGGACCGGATGCATGATCCCGAACACAGAATTTAAATGAAGTGAACAGGGCAGGGGCCACTTGCCTCTGTACGGGCACACAGCAGTTTGGATACAGTCCTCTGTGAGGACATGCAAACCTCTGACCATTACTGGGAGTCACCCATTGCTATAATAATGATGGTCAGTCAGGTGTGTGGTCGGACTTACTTTGCTATATTCAGAGTAGAGCCACAACTGCTGCCTGTGTTATAAGAGGGCACCCTTCCTCCCTTGTCTTGTCTTGTCTGTGCTGTGTTGCTGGAAGCCTTGGATGGAGGATGTGGCACTGGATGGGAAATGTCTTGTCTGCTGTATGCCCATCAGTCTTATCCTCTTCAGATCNTGCTCTCTACCTCAGGAGTTAATCATTGGTAAAGCATTCTTTTTCCATGTTAAATTGTGATAGCAGAATGTTCATAAGGAACGTCTTATAAGCTTTAGATTTTTGTTTTGCTAGATTTTTCTTTCNATGTTTTATTAAGTTGTCAACAGAAACTTAAATACAATCTGGTTGGCTGAGGAATAAAGACTGAATAAAGCTCTCTCCAGCTCAAATAAATCTTCTTTAAACTGCTATGAGGGGGGGGGGATCATGTAGTATTTTCAAATAATTTTAATAATGTCCTCATCTAGCTTTGCAATATACAAATCCCACTTTCACTNATTTCTAGTTTCCTATTTAAGCCATTTCAGTTCATGTAAAATGTCACAGCTCAATTGATTTATTGAGCTCCTTTTCTCTCATCAAAGTCCAAATTTGGATATTCAAGCATGGCTGGCACTTTAAATCCGAACATTTTAATTGGAATAGTTTTTTAAAAGAAAATGAAGACATCTGGTTGTGACTGTATTAGCAGCTATCACANGGAGTATGTATTTCATGACTGTAAACAGGTAGAAAGAATGTCCAGTAGTTTAGTGCTGTACCAGGAAATATTGACATGTATATCACGCTCGTGACTAGTTGATCATTCTTATGGCACAGACTATTACGCCACAGCATAGTAAATGAGGAGGGATAGTAAAAGGAAATATATTTCAGTTGCAAACAAGGTTAGCGAGACTGTCAATAATGCAGCATAGTTAGTGCTGCTTCAAAGCAGCGGGCGCTGTAAGGTAGATATATTGGAAGAGGCAGTAATTAAATTGAGCTATATAAACATTTCTTGTGAACCTCAATGATGAATGTTAAGTTTACAGCACAATCCATTGTCATAGGAACTGGCGCAGTGATCTTATTCTTTGAATCACACACAAATATGCTTCCTTTTCCATATATAGCTATTACTAATGTATATTTTTATATTGCTTACATTAGTTCATNTATAACACACACAGAGATTATGGGATGCAACATATTGAATTGAAGTGTAAAACTTTTTCAATGCATCAAGCAAAGGATCCATATGATCTTGCTCCAATACAGCACAATTACTTAACAGTCACTTATTAGAAATTTCAATCTACATTGCAAATCTATAAAGCTTTGTATAAAAATGTATATGGTTCTCATTTGCAATCACTACGGGCCTAGTCAAAGTGTATTAATGATAGGTGATTTCCGCATGTGGCTATTGTGGCGCATTGCTGATCATATGGAATTGGGTTACCGAACAGTTTCACTCCATTCAGATTTGGGCATAATGGGAGGCATTTCAATTGTACATTATGGGCTGTTCTGAGGACTGGTCATATGCATGCGTGAAGGTATCTTTTTGGCAAGATATTTATATTGGATCTGTTTACAGTATGCTCTGGAGCGTTTGAAAGTGATGTGTGAGGAAGCGCTGTGCAGTAATCTGTCTGTGGATAANGCCGCAGAGATTTTGATTTTGGCCGATTTACACAGCGCAGACCAACTGAAGACGCAGGCCGTGGACTTCATCAATTAGTAAGTGTGGAGATAGACGCAGAGACGCTGCCTTTTCTGCCAGATTCTGTTTTGCAATGTGTGTACTTACATATGTCCTCCGCTCTTTCTCCACACAGCCATGCTTCAGATGTCATGGAAACATCCGGATGGAAATCAATGGTGGTCTCTCACCCACACCTGGTAGCAGAAGCATATCGTTCCCTGGCCTCTGCCCAGTGCCCTTTCTTGGGCCCTCCTCGCAAGCGCCTGAAGCAATCCTAAGTCTTCATAAGAGCCACTCCTCTTCCTCATCGCATGAGAGACACTCTTTGGGGAGAGGTGTGAGCAGAGGTTTCCACCTACCCCATGTCGTGTGTTGCGCCACCATACTCTCCTTTGCCACGTGGCCAGACTGAGCCTTCTGTCTCCCGTATCCTGTAAGGAGCAGGGAGCATAATAGACTTTTGTTCCCCTGACGGACCTTTTACCTTAATTTATAGGGTTGGAATGCAGCTTCCAATCTTCAGAANGACTTTGGAGTACAGACGTTTAAGGGCTGAAACATTTCCGCAGCTGCCCTCCAGTCCCATTTTCTTTTCCCTCTCGTGCAGTGTGGGGGCTACATACACTTGTGTTTCTATTCTCTGGGATACATTTTAATTTCTCTAATTTTGTGTTCCCCCATTCCTTTTTAAGCTTCTTAATTTGTTTTTAATGCCCTTTTCTTAACACAAGAGCTCTCATTCCTCCCACCTACAGAAAATGGATAGTCCCAAATTCCGTTTTGCTAACGTGTCAAACTGTGGTCTTGTCGCTGGATGGAGCCTCCAACCCAAGGCCCTATTCCGTTCTCATCAGTGAAGCTCGCCCTCATGTACTCTCTNCTTAAAAGACTCTAGAGAGGTGACAGCTGGTTATAAGTTCAAACAGGTCTGGGACAACAAGATGTAAATATGATCATTTTAATGAACTTTTTGCTGACCTATTTGTTAGTAAAAAATAAAATGAAATAAATATAGACTGTTACTAGAGAAAAAGGACTGGCTTGACCTTTTTGAGATTTAACTAATGAATTTCACCCTTCGAGAAGCTTCATCCAGCTTTCAGCACCATCTATTGTTTGACATCTACATAACACTGTTGTTTTCTATTCTTTGCTTTGACATTATATGCCTTGACATTGTCCTTACCTCTTCCTGTACTTGCAGACGCTACTTTATCATTGAGAGGCTCNGCCACCGATGCTTCAAAGTCAGTAGATTTATTTTGTTTTTGGAGATGATAAATAATTCCTATTTTGTATTGTGTAGCACAATCCCTTAAATGCATTCCATTTTGCAAGAGTGCTATTGAATTAGTTAAGCCAGTCATTGGGCCCTGTTGCTACTTTATGGGGTACCCAAAGCAAATCCTCAAGTCCTCTGTAAATATATTTACATGGAAAGAGTTACCTTCTTTATAAGAACGCTCAATATGCCTATAATTGTGCAGTCTGCGTGCAAAGATTACCCTGACCTTTTGCTCTAGCAATTGCACATTATTTCCGGTACAATGGCATCTTGGGAGTAGAAGGTTTGGCCTAGATTGCAACCCATTAAATGTTTCCACTATCAATAGAAATAAGTATGTGGGTTCTGTGAATGACNGAGCACCTGTGATTGCAGATAGGTCAACATGCAGAAGCAATTGTTTTGATATTTGCATACATTCGTATTGCACATTCATGCCATAGCAATGGAATTTAACC
>JABWIB010006911.1:0-25591 GCA_016617825.1 Platyplectrum ornatum
TCTGTGTTATAAGGAAAAATTGTAACATTTTGAAAATGGCGAAATTTTCGCATTTTTCATGACATTTGCGCATTTTTCACAAAAAAATTCTGACTGTATCAACCAAAATTTCCACTAACTTAAAGTACAATGTGTCACGAAAAAACAATCTCAGAATCAGTTGGATACGTTAAAGCATTAAAACGTTATTACCACATAAAGTGTAACATATCAAATGTGTAAAATAGGGCTTGGTCTTTAGGGACCAAATAGGCTGCGTCTTAAAGGGGTTAATGTCACTGCAATCTCACTGCTTAGTAAATATACCCCTGGCTGTCTGGCTTCCATAACAGATGAATAAGTATCAACAAAATAACAACAAAATCTGCAGTAAAGGAAATACAATTAAATAAATTCATTTCATTTCATCTCCAGACCATTAGCTAAAACACAGAACAAGGAGGCCATAAGTAATGATACAGGTCCAACTCCTCTACCCAGCACCTATAACATGGAATGTGGGAGAGTAAATATATATTAAAGAAATTTGGATGTTTGCAAATCCCTTTTAACAGTGATGTTAATTTGCCCTTTCCCCTCTTCTGAAATTGCAAGTGAGCACATTTTCTTCTGTTGCTTTAGCCCATTCATTTGAATCACCTCTTGTGCTTGTTCTTAGTGTGTAATGCAAACCTACTGTTTATTTTTTATAATGTGTTTCCTATTATTCTGACAAAAAAAATAAACGACGAAGACCCAACCAGGACCATAGTTAGAAAGGTCCTGTCTTTTTTTCTTTACCAAAATGACTAAAAAATAATCTTTAACCCAAGGTTTTTCTTGGCTGACAGAATTCACTGACTTGACACTTGTTTTATCAAACGTTGGATGCATTTCAGTACAGGGATATCCTTTAGAAAACAACACTAACTATATGAAAACATATATGCCATTCATTTATTGAAGAATGGGGTTTACATTTAGTGAAATACCCCTTAAAATATCCTGATTACTGTTTCGTCATTTCTTTAATGGATTTGGATAATCTGTCTGATCCTGGCTCAAACAACTGCTCATTCGGGGGTTCATCTGCAGTGTTAGTGCACTACTTCTTTACAAATAAAGTCATGATTAAAATGTCTAGCGATAAAAGAAGTCATTTATTTCATAAATGAAAACACTTTTGCTATAACTTTTGCTAGGTTAAATGCTACTACCATGGTCTCATATAACACTGTCAGAAGCTTCCTGAGCCTAGATATGTTGCAAATGTTTATCTGTAAGCTTCTATACTTGTGCCAAGATTGGTCTTGCCTGGGATAAGGTGCCGATTCAATTCTCGTTTCAAGACGCAAAAAAGCGGTTACGTGCTTTTTCACATCTATTACGATAGCTAAAGCCAGCTACCCTTCACTCAATGAGCAGCAAATTAATACAGCCGATTCAATAACAATTGAATCTGCTTCTTAAGCTGGCCACACACGGGCCGAATTTCGTTCCGAGCTCGCGAATATCGTGAGCTCGGAACAAAATTCGGCCCGTGTATGGCCACGACCGAAGGTTCCCAACGGCGACTAAACGCCGGGAAACCTAAACAAAAGAACATTGTGATCAATCGGATTTCCCGATTGATCACGATGTTCGTTTGTGTATTTAAAAAAAAATAAAGAAAAAACGGGGTCACGCATACGCATATGCGGTGCCCAGCGAAGACATCTGATTGGTGAGTTTATTTTAATTAAATTTATTTCTTTTTTTTAGGGTATTTTTTTAAAATCCCCATAGGCCAACATGGGAACGACATCGTTCCCGTGGATGGCCTGGATGTTCGTTCCCGTGTATGGCCAGATTAAGACTGGTACTTGCCCTAACTGTCATAGTAGCAAGTTGCATTTGGTTATGAATTAATACATCTGTTCTGACATGAGCTGTGGGAATGTTCACAGACATACACTATCCTAAAAGCCATACGTCTTTACACACATTTCATTTTAGTCAATAGAAAAAAAAATGCATTTTTTGTTTATTCATAATATATGCTGTATAGTGTTCCCAAACTGTTATGGTATAGCAAATAAACTGAAGAGTTACATTTTAAAACAAGCTACACTTAACACAATCTTCATATACAGCACATTGCAATCTGCTAGCTGACCCATTCACTGACCCCTTATATGCCCCATATATGATAGTATATTTATTTACATAATCTTAACCCCTTAATGACGCGGCCTATTTAGGGCTTAAGGACGCAGCCCTATTTTTCAAATCTGACATGTGTCACTTTATGTCGGAATAACTTTTAATGCTTTTACTTATTCAACTGATTCTGAGATTGTTTTTTGTGACACATTGTACTTTAAATTAATGGGAAATTTTGGTTGATACCGTTGGTGTCGTGAAAAATGCGCAAATGTCATGAAAAATGCCATTTTCCCAATGTTAAATTTTCTGGCTGAAAGACAGATAGTCACACCACACAAAATAGTTAATAACTAGTATGTCTACTATATGTTGGCATAATTTGTTAAAGCTCCTTTTACTTTTTTAGGGCGGTAAGTGGCTCATAAACTTAATAGCAATTTTTCACATTTTCAAGAAAATGTAAAAGTTTCAAAAATTTAGGGGCCAGGTCATGTTGGATGTGACTCTGAGGGGCCTGCGTATTAGACACCCCCATAAATGACCCCATTTAGAAAATGGCACACCTCAAAGTATCCAAAACATCTCTCTGGAAGTTTGTTAACCCTTTAGACGTTTAACAGGAATTTAAGCAAATTGAGGGTAAAAAATTTTTTGTTTTAGCAAATTTTCCATGTTGATCCATTTTATTCTGGACCGATGTTAACCAGGACAGATGTTTCCCATAAAACAAAACTAAAATGTAATCCCATGATTCTGCAGATTTTAGAAATATCCCATGTATGGTTGTAAAACGTTATTTGGGGTCACCGTAGGGGTCAGAAGTGAAAGAGCGCCATTTGGCGTTTTTAGTGCAGATCCAGCTGGAATGGTTTTAGTGCGCCATGTTGCATTTGCAGAGCCCCCGGTTGTATCAATATAGAAAAATCTCCCAAGAAGTAATTTTTTTATTCATCAAAAGTTGGCATAGTACTCATGGTAGTTACTATGCGGGCTATCGTGGATGAAACTAATGTACATTTTTTATTTTTTTTTATTATTATTTTATTTTTTTATTATTTAAAAAAAAAATGTACACACATCTGGTGCATATTTACTCACAAAGGCTATTAGTAGCCTGTATGTGAATAAATAAACACCAGATGTGTGCTTACTTTAAGGAGATTGACAGATCTGACAGAACTGTCAGTCTCCACATTAAAAAAGCCGCGATCGGCTAGTCAGAAGTGACTAGCCAATCAGCGGCGATCGGGGGGGCAGGATCAACCTACGTAGTCAGTCTGCCTCATGTACGCAAACTACCTTCCTGCCAGGGCGTACATGTACGCCCTAGAGCGGGAAGGGGTTAATATAGCCAGC
Organism: Platyplectrum ornatum; assembly: GCA_016617825.1. NCBI lineage: Eukaryota > Metazoa > Chordata > Amphibia > Anura > Limnodynastidae > Platyplectrum > Platyplectrum ornatum. The sequence continues at coordinate 3,481 of JABWIB010006911.1, forward strand.
ATGTACTATCTAAAGTTATACTGCATACTGTATACTGTAATATATGTGCGGTATATGAGGGGTCTGTAAATGGCACACTATGTACTAAATACCCAAATATAACCCATATACTTTTTATAGTGTACCATCTCCACAGTTTTGCTATACCCTACGTGCATTACAAAGGAGGCACTGTAAATCCCAGAGGCTAACAGTTGAAACACTTTTCACCTAACTCCAGTTATTTTTTTCTGCCAGGTGGTTTTTCCTCAGCTGAAGGTGAAATCAAAACATTGAATGTCCCAAGCTATCCACTTACCTTACCTTAATACTGAAACAGAGGACTATGAAACACAAAATGTCACAGTACAGAAACTGTATATTGCCTTCAGAAGTACCAGAGCATTTATATTGGGCAGAGTCTTCCTCAATGGTTTGCTTTTAAACTTGCTTTTAAACAGTTTCACAACAGGAACATATTGGGGTATATTTACTAAGCAGGGAATTTGCTGGGGAATTGAAAATTGGGGAAGTTGCCCATAGCAACCAATCAGATTCGAGCTTACATTCTCCAGTATGTAAAATGAAACTGAGAGCTCGAATCTGATTGGTTGCTATAGGCAACTTCCCTACTATTCAATTCCCCAGCAAATTCCCTGCTTAGTAAATATACCCCATTATGTAGGAAAGTCTCTGATTGATAATAGGCCTTAGACCGTCAACACAAAAATGTCAACACAGTCTGGCTACTGTCTTAACCAGTAACAAACTGGCCACACTTTGCTGTATGGGTTCACAATTTAGATACTGACTTAAGCATGGTAGTGGATGGACTATGTCAAAATATTTTTATGTACATTTGATGTCTAAAACCAAGGGTGCGACATTCTGTGAGTTTCAGACCTTAAGCTGGCCATACACTATGCAATAAATTGGTCCAATCGACCAGCTTTAGTCAAGAGTGGGCAAAACCATGTTGAATTGAAGGGGAGTTTAATTTAATTAGTTGCAATCAGTATTACATGTGAGAGATGATGTTTCCAGCCCAAGTGTATTAAAAAGCAGTTCTAAAGCTGGCCATACACTGTACGATATTTTCAAAAAACATTCTGTGTATGGGAACGATATTGTTCACAAATGTTTGTTAAATTATTTTTTAGGTAAAAAAAATCGTATAGTGTATGGGCACTTGCAATAATCCTGCCATTAAGACACACTTTAGAAGCATAAACCAAACGATTTTTTTGATAACAAAAAAATTGTTTGGAAGTACTAATTTGCATATTAAATTTTTTTTACCATCCAATCATCAGATTTTAAATTTATCTTATAGTGTATGGCCAGCTTAACATTTCATTGGCTCAAAGCAGCCTTTGTCTCAGCACTAGTGTTACAGAGATTGGATATCAGTCATTACTTTTGAAGGGACCACCATCACAGTGGAAGCTGTCCTGTTTCAAAAGACTGATTCAACATATTGGATATATCTGCTGAACTCAACTATACCATAAGGAAGAAGGAGCTGCTCGTCATTAAAAGTGCACTTTGAGCACTTGTAGTATCTATTAGAAGGAGCCATTCCACCAATCACTATCCATACGGAACACAAAAATGTTCTCTACTTTAGATTCACTGTCTATCTCAACACTTATTTGTTGGCCATTATTATTTTTTAATTTCAACAGTGTGATCATATTTCATTCCGGCAATAAAAACACCAAGCCAGATGCCCTGTCTCACTCCTTTGATGCTCAGATGAGACTCCTTTTATACCTTATAATTCAGTTATTACTTTGGGTTCATAACTGTAAATTTTACAGAAATACTGGAAACCTCACAGTTTTCCAATGGGTCTTCTACATCATTTACCTGCTCCTGATTTTATTACTGACCTTCCCCGCAGTAAGAGGTTTCTACCATTTGTGTCATATCGTATTTTTAAATTTGCTCATTAGTGCCTCAAAGCTTTGCCATCTGAAACAGCTTTATCTAAATGGTTTAGTTTTTAAATTCGATCATTTTTATTAAACGTTTCAAATTTTTACAATCATACAAACACGGCAGAAGGATGAATATAAAGAAAAACAGCAATGAACATACAATAAACAAAAAGAAAAAAAAGCAAATAAACAATTGTGAACAAAATAGTGGTGTTCCGCAGTTACACATTGTTAGTCGGAGCATGCAGCAAATAACATTAAACCAGCCAGAGAACAATGTGCATTACCCTATAAGCAGAACATATGAAAAATACCATAGAGCCTAAACAGAAAAAATTAAAGTAGGTACAATGGGTGTCATGCGAGGGAGAATACCAACAGTAGGAGCAGATCATACAATGTCCTGAGGGACAATACAGGTATTCACACAACATCAGCAATGTCATGGGGACAATGACAATGGACGCTCCACATACCCAGCCCAGCCAGGGGGACCAAATCTTATCAAATTTATTAATGGACCCTCTAGACAAATAGGTCATTCTCTAATGGACTAGGGAGGAGTTAACCAGTAGAGCCATTTTTGGCTATAAAGACCTAGGCTAAGGAGAGGAGGGCAAACATATACTTAAACACGGGTACCCCCAATATATGGAAATTTTGAGATTGGATAGTATCCCCCACCACACCTAGTCACAGAACCCCCTAAGCATTGAATAGGACCACAACATATGTCCAAAAAAGCAGGTTCACTATTACATTGTGGGCATTTGCCATCAGTGCGCCCACCCACCTTATGTAACCCTGTGGGAGTAAGATATGTCCTGTGGGGTATGAAAAAATGTATTTGTTGTAATCTAACCAAAGAAGTAGCCCCTGGTATACACAAACCTCCTCCCAATCAACGGCTCCCACATCCATCTCCCATTGTCTCCTTAGGGGGTCAAGTTCAGATTGTACAGAATGAAGAAATTTATATATACAAAATATAAATTTTTTATTAAAAAGAAGGGCTAAGGAGTAAACATTTCCCCTATTATGTATGGCAACATTTTGGCTTAAAAAATAAAAATAAAAATGTTAAAAATGTAAAAAAAAATCAAAATAAAACACTGCAGTAACTGTTACAATAATATTTGACAAAAAAAATACCTTATTGCCATTAGAAAAATCGACCATGTAATAACAATATAGTCTGAATCACAGACTGTGCTCCTGCAAAGATGATGACAGAACTTTCACACTCTCGATGTCTGCTTCAAAAAATCTTTTTAAGGTTCAATTAAGGCAAAACTGAAGCAAACAGTCCAAACAATCTGAGAAACCTTCCCAGGTGAATAAAGAAATTGACCATCAGACTATTCTAGACACCTAAAGCGAGATTTTAATACACCAAAGGTATGTTTTATGTTTTTTTGGCCCTGTATTCCTCAGACCCTTAGGGTCTCCATCATTTTTCAAGGCACCCAAATAGACAAAATAATTTACCATTTTTTACGTTTTTGAGTCAAAATAGAGTAATAACTATTTAGATAAAGACAGAAATACCTCGGGTTGGTATCAAATCTTGTGTTGTTCCTATACAAGACGTACAAATTGTGCTTCTAAGTAACACTGGCAACGTGCCACCACGTCGGAAAAAACATTCTGCGGCACCCCAATAAGAGCTTTACGGCACCCCAGAGAGCCTAGGCACAGAGTTTGGGAACCACTAACATAGCCTCTGCCTCTGCTTCCAGCTCTTGCTCTCTAGCATTTTCAGAGTATCTGCAACTACTGGCTATTGTTCAGAACATGTAAGTAGCCAATTTCATATAGGACCGGGGCAGTGAATTGAAAAAATGCATTTGAAAAAAATTGGAACTTTAAGATTAATCTTACTGCATCAGGATCATGAGGCTTAATTTATTTGTATACAAGTTTGCAAACGGAGGTTTTTTTTTGCACCAAAGCAACTGAAATAGAACCACTTTTCTTAAAACATTTGAAACTTTAGCTTTTACAAGCTGTCAGTGATATTTTCATTAAAACTTCTGAAAAAAACAAACCAGATTTGCAGCAGTGGCCCTGCCACTAATGGCCTGTTGTTGTTTTCCCTTAAAAAAAAAAGTCACTATAAAATAGCTGTGTTTTGGGTAATAGCACCAAAATAAATACATTAAATTCAACACTTACCACCATTCCCCAAAGCTATAATGTACAAGAAGGTTAAAATAAGAGAGTTAATTTCTCTTAATAAAATATATTTTTTACACATCTACTATTCAATAATGCAGCTCATTTTTCATACAAATAGCAAAGCTCAGAGAAATATGGAGAACCATATAATGTTGGAGTTGTAACTTACCACTAAAACAGCACATATATAAATCAAAGGTTTAAATCCAATGCTAACATCACAAGTTTAACAACATTCCCACACGGGTTTTAATAACAAGTACATTTTAAATAAGCATGGTTATTAGAGTTGCTTTTACTATGCACTTTTTTGTTTAAGCTCAAAGGCACATTCCAAAGCATCTGTATGCTTTACATCAAACAGTAATTCTAGCTTCAACAATGATTTATAATAAAAAAAAATAGATTCTATTTTAGGAGATTTCTCTGATGAATAATATCAATGACATAGAAGGAGCATTCAAAGCAAGCTAAATATAATGACATTATTGGACTATTTGCAGCACAGACTCAGGAAATATTCCTTAAGCAGGACATACACTATAAGATAAATTGTTCCAATCAAAAGATTTTTTCAAGAGTGGGTAAAACCATGATGAATTGCAGGGGAGGTAAAATGAATGTCAGTGTTTGCATGCAGAGGGAATGGGTTATTTTTGCAGGTTGCACACAGATACTGACCAGCGTTACTGTTACACTGTTATTACACTTGGGATAGGAAACATCATGTCTCACCTGTAATGCTGGTAATTGCAACTAATTACATTTATCTCCCCTGCCATTCAACAGGGTTTTGCCCACTCTTGAAAAAATCTTTCGATTGGAACAATTTATCTTATAGTGTATGGCCAGATTTAGATATTGTGGTGGATTTTGACATGATTACGTCAATAGCTGGAGAAACAGTGCTTTATTTGATTGAGATTATCTGACCATTGTGACCCACCTACCTGCATGCCATAAAAGAGTAATCAAGCCAGATATAACTCACCAGGTTCGACGACCAAGGAGTACTATTCATGGTCAGGGAGTCTGTACATTACACAGAGTGGTAATGGAGAGGTTACCTGTAATGTAATGGTGCTCATCCCAGAAATGGTTACAGTAATGGTGATCTGTTCTCTTCTGTAGAGGCTTCTACTCTACCAGAGGTGGCCTGCTGCCTGCCAAATTATATGATATGTAATGATATTTAATATGACTGTAATGTATAGGCTATCTGTCATTTATTGGTGCTCAGCTACAATAATGGCTACAATAAAGGTATTTAGGTCTTGCTCTGAACTCAGCACTTACCATTACATATCACATGATTTACATATACATACCAAAACATTTGGATAAATCCACAGGTGCTTGACTAACCTATCCAGACATCAGTAATTCAGGTTTTAACCACAGAAACTCGCAGGGACAGCACATGCCCAGCATTCAAATATGCAAATTTATAGAAGCATGGAATTCTGGTTAGGAAACACAGAGGGGTTGATCCGGAGGCCCATGCAAAATGAGCACACTGTGTGCCTCAAACAAGTCACTCAGGCCTAAATTCAACCAGGGAGTTTGCAGGGGAATTGAAAAGTGGGGGTGTTGCCCATAGCAACCAATCAGATTCAATCTCAGTTTCATTTTACATACTGGAGAATGTGAGCTTGAATCTGATTGGTTGCTATGGGCAACATCCCCATTTTTCAATTCCCCTGCAAACTCCCCGCTTGTGTCAAAAAGTGTCAAAAACTTGCATTCTCACCCAGAGGTGGCTGTGAGGTCATGTTGCCTTCTGGATAGTGGTGAAATTATATCAGACGTTGATTTCAGCGTTACTCAGCATTATACAGTCATTTGCAATACACACAATATATACTATACTTATCCTTTTCACTTTCATGGCAAAATCTATGTGATCAAACAATATTTATGTGCTGTGAATGTTGACATGTGTTGACATGACCTCTTTCATGCGCAAATGTTTCTACTCATTCTGGGCATACATGAAGGCACATTCAGGCAGCTTACTGACTACTGCCTCCACCCATGGAACACCCTTCATAATGCAAGCCGCTGATGAGTGATTTAAGTTAGGTTGTGCATCGGACAGTTGCAAGATGAAGGGTACTCTTTTGTATCGGGGTCAGAGAGAGGGAATGCCTATCTGCAGTTTCTGAGATACTCAATCAGATAAAATAACTTACATAATCATATTTTTCTTCTTTGTATATTTGTGTTAATGTAAACAAACAAATACATTTGCAAAAATAGACAATCAAAGGGTTGTGAAAATACAAATTAAAGATTCCTAATAGTCCTGGTAGTTATCCATTTGTGGTTCTTATATTGTATGAGACCTGACTCGCATAAATATGTAGACTGTTGAGTTGTTACATTTCATGCTCGCACACAGTGATCAGTATTTTTAAATGCTGCATATTTAGTTTGGAAATGTAAGCGGTAATAGGTCTATGGAGGGCATTACATTAATTTTCCTCCTGTTATCTATGCTTGATAGCAGTACGACGACTTGTTTCCTGTTCAGTTTCCTCAACATTAATGTCTTAGAACATTTTCTATTTCCTTCTATCTGTGGAATTTCACCTCTTGTTGGCAGTGTCTTCAAACTTCTCCATTGTCATTTTATGAGGAATTGAAATGAAGGCAAACAATTTCATCCATATCCATCAATGTGTATGTTACTGTTCAAGTATTAGTTTGTTTAAGTGCATTCAAAATGTTGTTTTACAAACAAATGTGTAAAGTATTTACAATAGGGAATACTACAAATGAGAGATTAAATTAATATTTATTTTACAGTCTTTTTAGTTGATGTAGCTAGATTAGAGAAATAGAATCACTGCAGTATATACAGGATTACAAGGACTGAGATTCTGGCTGTTATACTGAACACATAAAACATTTAGTTATTTTACTTCATTGAGATTTGGAGTCCCCTGTCACAACATTTTGGTGTGTGCTGTATGAACATTTACAGACACACAAGAAGTGTCATAAGGCCAATAAAGAAGGTTAAAGCATGTGATAGAAGCTATGGCATGTTATTTGGTCATGTAAAAATGACAGAAGCATTGGCAAATTAGTAAATACAAAAAAAATTAGAAACAGTAAAAACAGGAAAGAAGGTGATTTGGTGATGTATGAAACAGTTACAAAGTTTAATTTAGAGTATTGTAACAAGAAACAAAATAAGTAAAAGTTGGAATGTGTCTTTGTATAATAAACAAAGAGAATCGCAGGGACATACGTGAAATACAACTGAATATTAGATTTTTTTGCATTAATTAATTTCTAGCCATGATTACAGTAGTTACACTAGTTACATAATATATATTGTGACAGAAGGCAAGTTACAAAGTCTTGACTTACACTCATGACTTACGCTTTCATGGGAAAAACCATGTTGAATTGCAGGGAGGAAAAATGAATCTTAGTGTTTGCATGCAGGGAGAATACTTTATTGTTGCATGTTCCACACAGATACTGACCAGCGTTATTGTTACACTGTTATTAGACTTGTGCTAGGAAACATCATCTCTCATCTGTAATACTGATTGCAATTAATTCAATTTACCTCCCCTGCAATTCAACATGGTTTTGCCCATGAGACTGTAAGTCATGAGAGTGTAAATCTGATTCTGGCCCAGAGACAGCATCTCTCCACATGAGAGTAATGTGGAGGATCCTGACCAGGTTTTAGAGCAGCAGCAAGGAAACCATTGTGATCAGGTATGGGCTAATCCGCATCACCCTCTCCTGATATAAGTGTTTCAGAGAAACACTTCTGGGTCCTCACTTCACAATCAGCTGCCATTTTTAGTTTGAACAAATCTGGTTTTTAAACTGTTTAAAATGAACTTCCTCAAAAAGATTTTTTAGGAAATAATTGCTCCAATTACATTCGTAATTAACTCTAAAGAATGGGATAGGAAAAAAGAACAGCTATGTTGTAAGTGCAATTTTAATTCCCTTATCCCTTATATAAAATTTTTTTGATTATTCCCTTATTTAATGAACTCCCTTCTTATACAATTACAGATCATAGAATGGATATAAAATGTATTGATTTAGCTATATCATAATATGCAGCATGTGATTCTCTCTATGTTTAATCCCTCTTTAACAATGATGGCCTTTCCTGAATTATTTGCACATTGTTGTACGTTGTTTAGGCCAATGGCAGGATGTTGCAACTTCCTGAAAAATGTAGACAAGTAAAAATAAAAATAATAGTTATAAGGGAGCCAAAACTTCCTAAAATGACTAACTACCTATACACATGGAAACAAACAGAAAGAAACAAAACAGGTATGCCATGACGTACAAAGCAGATGTTAGATATTTATAGCGACACATGTAAACCAGTATCCATTTTTACGGTGCACGTAGACCCGTCATAATTACATATGTAAAACAAATATATTTGCTGCTAAAAAGAGGACTTTCAATTTATTGTATAATGCTTTAAAAAAAAAAAAAAAACAGAGATAGCGGCAAACCGTGGTTTACAAGGTGCCATGGCATCTATCTATCTATCTAGTTCATATATAACTATCTATCTATCTATCTATTATAGTCAGAGATTTTCCACATGTGGCCGGCATAGTGTATCGTTGCCGTTACAATGCTCGGCTATTGATTAAAAAAATTATGTGATTAGATAAAAAAAATGTTGGATTATAATACTCATTAACATATATATTTTTTAATCAATAGCCGAGCATAATAACGGCAACCGCTATACTATGCCGCTTTGTTAACAATGACATTTATGTTTTTTTCAAAAAAATAATAGTCAAAACATTAATAAATATGACAAAGCTGAACATATTTTTTTAAAATAAATACTTTTAATTTTAGTGTAACAACTTTTTAGTTTTAGTTTTTTTAAAATCTTTTAGTTTTTTATCTATCTATCTATCTATCTATCTATCTCATATCTATCTATCGATCTATCTATCTATCTATCTATCTATCTATCTATCTATAATAGAAGCTTTGGGGCATACATGCAAGGGCAAGTAAAAAACAAACAAAAGCACAAATAGAATTTAGAATGGCAAAAATCAAAGTGCCATTTCCAAGGTTTTTTACTCAGGGGGACGGGGGATATTGTGGAGGGGCCTCATGAAAAATTCTGCTATGGGGCACACAAATTGCAGTTACGCGCCTGCTAGGAAATATACATTTTCTCTATAACAGGCATAGAATATAGCATACAAGTCCAGATCCAGAGATTCTTCCAATAAGTTCATTAAGAAAAATCATTGTCACAGGCATGGCATTACTTTTGAAAAATCCAAACTACCACATGGTAAAACTACCACATGGTGGCCCGGCGTTGGAATTCTGCATAATTAATTTCCCTTCATGTGGCATTCCACCCTTATATTTAAACAGGAAAATTTGATTTGATATGCTTGATGGGGATAAACGTGATCCTACAATTCTGTTTCCAAGTCTTCTTATTTATTATTTGACGCCACCTCTTGGGTAGATTGATATATGGAGGCAGGTGTATATTAGACAAACAATGGATAGCTGTGGACAACTGTTCCTATTTCTGTCTGTATTGTTTAGAATGCTTATAAACTATTTCTTACAAACTGAAGAACATTCTTTGAAACTCACATGATGTAGAACAGTTAAATAAGGAGGAAGCATGTCATAGCTCTCAATGTTATAACCAGAGGATAAAAGAATATATAGACTATTAGGACATCCTTTTACTAATCAACAAGAGAAAATATAAAGGAAACTGCAGAAGCCCACTGAGCATGACTTGAAGTTACTAATCATCCAGACACTACCATGAACATAATATAGTTCACACCAGATCACACCAACACATACATTTCTACAATCCAGCCCAATTGTAGTTTGTTGACAGTCAAATATTCAACAATTAATTTAGGCTGTACCATTGACTAAAATATGTTAACCCTGTTATGTTAGCTGGGTATCATTCTGAACGTTAAAAGTTCAGCATGGTACGCCTTCAAGTGTAAAACAATGAAAATGAATGGAAAAAAATCGAAATCCATGTAAAAAATGCTTACTTTCTATCTGCAAAGTGTCAATGCTGTTCTTCTGTGTCTTCTGCTCCTTGCCTGTCCCACTGTTCCTGAGTCTTTTCTTAGCCTCTTCATGCTACACCTAGCTGTGTCCACTGCTGCTGCTGTGTCCATGCTTGATCTGTCATGCTGCTCCTAGCTGTGTCCTCCACTGCTTGCCTTCCTTGCTAATTGTATGTCTTTCCTTTATCTGTCCTCATGACTCCAGCTGTTTTCTATGCTCTTTTGTCTATGCTCTTGATTCTCTTCCCAATCTCAAACTTCTTTTCTCACACCTGTCTTGTAAGCTGTCACCTACTCCACCCTGTCCTTTTAGTTGCTACACACGTTCTCACTTGTAACCTTCTTTTTCTTGTGATTTATGTAAATCATATGCACAGCTCCGATCCTGGAGGGGAACCCCATGAGTTTGCTATGAATGGGCGGGCGTGACATCATCAAGATATGAGCAATATTGTCCAAAACAGGACAAACCGGGTCTTACCAGTTTAATAATAATGTATTTTTTAATATAAGTGTAACTATATTTTATTAGAAAGATGTTGAAAGAAGACCTACATTTTGACTGATTAAAATCTTATAGCAAATGTTGATCAATTTGCCTCTTCATCAATCCTTATATAGCAAAGACCAAAAGGACGGATCAATTCCTATCCAACAAGAAAATGAAGACAAATGAAGACTCCAACCACATCAGTAAACAGTAAAAAAAATGTAAAAATGAATTGTGCAATATTTCTACAAACATTAAAAAAGCAAAGATTTAAATATGTTTATAGTTCTGCATTTCAAAATTGGGATAAAAAATAGTTTTAGCTCTGAATCTTGTATATAAGATTTCAAAAGGAAATAAAAGTTGGACTATAGCCACAACAAAATGAGATGAGATGAATAAAGTTTTCCTTCAATGATTTATGCCATATACAGTTAGATCTTATGGATCTACATAACTTTGTTCTGTACATAAGGAGATCCGGTGAAAGTATTCATGTTTCCACAATTTCTAAATTACAATTTATGAATCCTTAATAAATCTTTAAACTATACTGTATCATATAACCATAAATTATAATTTTCTAGATTTTTTTCACTAATTTAAATTCTATTAACGGGTTTAAAAATATATATCTAGTAGTTAATTCTGCCTGGAGTTTGTGGAATTTACTTAATAAGATTGTTGGGAGCTCACTGATGCATTTCTTCCTCTGATACATTTCCTTTTTTCCTGTAACCACTGAATATGTGTAAGTCTTTCTTGGCAATGCAAAAATGCAGACTTCCTTTAATAATGAAAGTGTCCTAGTTTGAATTCATAGTGTTAAAAAAATATCTAAATATATATACACAAAGTGCTAGCTCACAGCCCGCATTCAGGAAAATGGTTTTGGCGATGTGAAGAGCAAATGTTACTGATCACTATAGAAACAGTAGTTTTCCATGGCGATCATGGATTTGCAAATATAAATACCTTTTTTCCATGCAAAAGACACCCTTTATTGCATGTTAGTAATCTATGTTTAGTAAACAAACCCCTTAATGTCATTTTAAATTGTCAGTAGTTATAGACAAGTTTAATTGTCTTTCATTTGGTTTTGCACCTGTTTTAAACAAAATCAGGTATATGTGAATTGTATAGGATCCAAAAGAAATACATTCCTTATAGGTAGGGTGTTTTTAAGGACTGCTTGTATGCAACTAATGCACTAGGACCCAGTTTGGATATGTTTGTCTATAGAAGAAAGATAATAATAGTGATCCAGTATAATTCAATTTGACAAAGATTTATTATCCTTGGACCGGCTCTGAACTTACAATATCATAGCACTCAAAGCTCTGAGGCCACATTCCCGCTTATGTACCATACATTAAAATTCTGGACCATACACGGTGTAGCAGACTGCTACACTGAACTGGATAGCTCCAGAGACTGGACTTGACAGCGAACTGCTAGACTGGACAGGATTGCTCCAGAGACTGGACTGGACAGCGGATTGCTGGTAGCTATAAAGCTGACATGCTGGTAGCAGTAGCACAGGTAAGCTGCAAACCAGACTAGACTGGATGCAAGACAGGCTGATTGTAAGACAGATGGGGCTGATTGCAAGGCAGGCTGGAACCAGGCAGTTTGAAGAGCCAAGTTGTTTTGGCATTGAGGGTTAAGTGCACATGGTTTAAATAGCCTACCAAGTACACAGATTGGCTGGAGGAATCAAGTGTGCTGCAGAGGTAGTCCCAGGGCCGGCAACAGAATTTTTGGTACACCCAGATTTTTTGGGCCCCCCCTCAATAGTGATAACGTTATTAACAGGGCTCCCTGAAGTTAGTCCTGAAGCTAGTCCTGAGGAGCAAGAAGGTGGATAATTAAACCTTATTGTTTCATGTAAACCATTTATATAATTATACAACCAGTCCCAAGTAACAGGAGATATTCCAGTACATAAACAGAAGAAAGAAAGAAGCTACCAACAACCATCATGTGATCAAACGAATGTCTGTTTAAGAAATGAATTAGGGGAAGATAATGTCACACACATTTTATAAACATTTTTTAATGGATCACTCAGGGAATGGATGAATGGGATGCTGTAGATTAGTGATCTGGGAACCCCAAATGGTGTAAAAATAAAATTACTGGGTGTAATGGATGATCGTGCTGCTGAGACAGTGGACATGCATATGAATCTATATGTATACCCGGTTGTGCCTTGGCAGCGCAATCATCCATTACCCATAGGCAGGAACATCAGAAGGAAAATATATTTTGGGGTAAAAGGTAAAAAAGTTCCCTGACCCCTGTTATAGACATACGTTATATAGACTTCAGTAAGGTTTTTGCTACTGGGTCACATCACTGACTGTTATATAAGCTATGAAATATTAGATTGGATTTAAAGATGATTGCATGGATGCAATCTTTGTTTCATGATAAACAAGTTGTAGTAAACTGAATCCGAAATGGCTAAGACAATTTAATGGCAAAACAAGGACAATTATGCACTTGGGTCTCAAAAACCCTAAATGTTCAATAGTGTCACTACACTGGAAACTTCTCAGGAGCAAATGTAGAGGAAATGTACAGAAGAATATTTGTGAAATGCAAAAGCGTTCCATCTGGGGTGGCAGAGGTTAACTCATTGTACAATTTATTCAACTAAGCTACAGGTCACCTAGCAAAATTGAGCGGAACTGAAAGCATTATGATCCTTATCTGGATCCCACTTGCCATTTGAGATACCACTGGGTTTCTGAAGTAAAAAAAAATGCTGTCCAAAGGAATTTTAGAAAGATCAGGGGACATGTGTCCTGTTATCATGACATGCTCCAGATCCAGACCTCCACGTAAAGCATCTTCCATACTCTGTGGTACCAGGCAGGATTATCAGACAAATGCTTAAGTAGAAACCAATAAAATACAGAAATATTATGTCTCCAGCCAATGTCACTTGTTTAAAATCCCATTATAATGTAAAGGTGGAGCTTACATGGGCAACAGTTGTCTTCTAGGAGGGATATTTGTTGGGTTAGTGAGGGCAAATTCCTGAATAATGACCCATTGTTTAGCTTCATTAGCTTGTCACTAATCTGAGACTCTATTTAACATAACTGCACGATAGAAATTTGTAAAATCAGGGAGATGTAATCAGAAGGTATGTTTGTTTAGACAGTCTCACTTTGGATTACTCCTTTCACATTCCCTTACGTCTCTTTGCATATCCAGGAATTTTGCATTAAAAGGTCTTTTTTTCTTATTATCCATGTTTTCAGGGTAACAGTGTATTCCCATACTACACATACAAAAATTTCATTGGAAAAGTTAAGATGATCTTTCATTAGAACCACCAAAAAATAGTTTTGGTGGGGTTTCAAGGAAAAGAGAAGGACAAGTGGGATTTTAAGGAAAAGAGAAGGACGAGTGGGATTTCAAGGAAAAGAGAAGGACAAGTGGGATTTCAAGGGATTCATTGTAATGTTAGGCAGCTACCAAAAGTTATAAAATTCTTCTCCTAGCCTCAATGGTTAGTTTTTTAGATCTTGCCAGGTATTCAGGACATGCACCAGATGTGATAAGGGGCTGTCTAGTGTATGCTATCCAAAATAGGTGAAGAATCACAAAGGATACTCATCATTAGATTAGAACTGAGGGTTATTTACACAGAAGCAATTTGGAGCCATCAGTATCCATTTCTAAAGTCCTAAGACTATGACATAAATTGGATAATTTCTCGTCATATGCATTACAGGTATTACTGAGATGCAATGTTTGGGATGTGACTGATTAAAGGTTAGTACACTGTACAGATGATTATCACAAAGATCACACAATAATTGTCAGATAACTGAACTTTTTATTCATTATAATTGACTGAATTCTACACAGTCATCTATGTCCTGGGCCTAGACTTAGTGAGCTGCGGTAAGAGAAAAGTGAACCTGTTGCCAATCAGATTCTAGCTCTCACTTTCCTTTAGCAAACTAGAGAATGTCAACTTGAATCTGATTGGTTGCTACAATAGGCAACATCTCCAATTGTCCATTCCTGCAAATTAGTTAATTTAGCCCCTGATGTCTGGCGAAAAGTTCAGTGTGTACTGACACACAAGCTGTGTACTGACACACAATTACATTTACTGTCTCTGCATAAGGCCATCTTGTGGACAAGCGTGTCGTTGCAGAAAAGCTTTATTATATCAGTGTGGCCTTTTACCAACGTTTGACAACAAGTTTGATTGTGAGTAAAAACTGTCAGTGTTTACTCACCATAAATATATACATTTTATAAGCGCATGTTTGTTGCAAAGTAACAGGAAGTGATGTCATGTCCAGGAGGTGAGTTATTTTCTGTTTGCTAGTTGCTGGTGCACTTATGTTTAAGATGCTGAATAGTTAAGGCCTGTTATAAGCAACTACTTAAGTCTTGTCCTTATTGTTACATACATCTACACTGTGTTGAAACATTGATCGGCATAGCTCAATATAAAGAAATATAATGCTGAAGAGAACCAATAAGATCCCGATGGCCTCACTGCTTAGTCTGAGAAGACGTGTCCACCAATAATGAATTTGTTCAAGCACAGATACCTTTTTACACCACCAATCAGAAAAGAGACAAATCTTTACAGTCTTATGAGTCCACTTTTAAAAACAATTGCTGGCATAGAAATGTGAGTTTGGCACTCTCACAAAAGAACTTATCCCCGGCAGAATCATATGCAGGATACACAGTGACACACAGTTGTTGAGACGAAGTGCACCATAGAGTAACGGAACAGTGACATGCGCTACTAGTCACTAGTCATCCATTAGCTTATCAGGTTCATTTATAGTTAGATATATAATGCAACATTTCTTATGAAAAAAGATCCTTAATAAAGTCACCTCTCAAAAGAAAAATTAAAGGAACGCTATTCTTTGGATATTTGATCGTCTTTAACAGACTTGCAACACCAACAACACCAGAATATGATTAAGATCAATCAACATTAGTTTATTCATACAAGAATCATTATCCTTAGTGGATGCTGCTGACACTTTGGAAATTTGATCAGTTCACTATTATTATTATTAAAAGATTTGGGTTATTTTTAGTTTTGAGCGCTAGGTATAATTGTCCTTCATTTATAGTTAGAACCTGTCCACACACAAGAGGTTACGGCAGTATGTGAAGGAGTTGCAACTGACAACCTGGCCTGCCTACAATGGTTGCCTATAGAGGGAAGATATAGGTAAATCTATATTTAAATAAGTTATTTTCAACATTACAGGAATAAATATTTCTAAAACATTTGAATCTGTAACTTACATAGATACCACAGTGTAAAGCCTTAGGTCAATTTCAACCTTTCCTTTTTCTGCAGTTTAGTAAAGCTAACCCTTAATGTCTGTTCCGGTTTAGAATGTGAGAGTTGTTAGGACAGGAGTTATGGAGAAGTGGAGATGTTACCCATAGCAACCAATCAGATTCTAGCTGCCATTCTGTATTATGTAACAGGAAAATGAGAACTAGGATTTGATTGGCTGGTATGGACAAAATCTCCACTTTTCCATTTTTGCAGTTTAGTAAATATAGGCCATATAGTGTTTTTTTACTTATGATACTCCTCTGCACCAATTCAGGTCAAACAGTGCAATCTTCCTATAAATAAAAATCTATTGGTGTACAAGGTTAAGCTTCTTAATGATACACTGGCTTCTCTCATCAGCTGCTAACAGTGGTGATAGGTAGAGGGATTACTATATAAAGACTGCAAGGGACAAATATATCCACTATGCAGATTTTGTGCCATGTCACACAAGATCTGTATAATCACGAATGCATTATATTGAATATACAATTTACTTGGTATTATATGCTAGGGTTGTAAACATTTTCCAATATATATGCCGGGGAGAGAGGGGGACACACATTTCCGACCAGCCAAACCCCACGCCCTGTTGCCAGACCCCGCCCCAACTCTGCCCCCGCACACCCAAACTTCGCCCACCCGCGGCAAAACAAAAAATTCCTCACTTTCCTGCCAGTTTGTCCCCATAGCGGGACAAACTGGTAGGAGGGAGGGACAGTGGGACAGTCCCCCAAAAGCGGGACTATCCTGCTAAATTCGGGACAGTTGGGGGGTATGGTATTGTGTGGTGGTCAAATTGAAAAAAATACTCATTCTTAAATTTGTTTAAAAATAAATATATAATTAGGGATACAGCCATTTTCTATTTGACCTGTGCTCCATCACAACAACAATGATAAGGGGACAAACTGGTAGGGATTAATGTTTTTTAATGAAGTTTAATTAAAATTACCAATTTGCCACAATTGCTGCATCAAAAAGGTTGTGGGCTTGGGTGGGGTCGAGTAGGGCTGGGTGGAACTTGTCTGTCCATGTCTAGAACAGACTTATGTCTAAAATTATAACTACTGACTTCTCATTACCAAAGTCAGTGATCATGAACTGCATCAACTAGATGACTTAAATAAATTAGACAAGCATAATGAACTAGACAAATAAATTATTAGATAAACTAATCTTTTAAACCAATCTTTTTAATGAACTAGCTCTAAATTAACCAATCACTCAATTGAAATTCATTTCCCATCACTAGTCTTCCCTGCATCACCTGCATCTTCCTGTCACATGTCTAACCAGTGATGATGCATTCTTAAAGTTACTACCTTACATTACAACATTACGTTACAACCTTACATTACAACATCCCTGATATATATATATATATATATATATATATATATATATATATATATACACACACACACCTACTTCAAGCACAGTAAATTAAAAGACTGGTTGCAGATCACAGACCTAGTCCAGACTGAATATTGAACTAAGCACAGTCTCCTTTATAGCACAAGTCATGTGAAACTTGAAAATTTTGAATACTGTGCAAAAGTTCATTAATTTAATTTCAGTTATTCAACTTAAAATGTGATGCTAATAATATTATATATTACATGCAAATTGAGATACTGTAGCCTTTTTTTGTTTTCATTTTGAAGGTTATGAAATACAGCTTAGGAGAACCCCAAAAGCTACATAAAATCACTAAAAAGGTTTTTAAATGCAGCAATGTCAGCCCTCTGAAGTATAATCATGCATATGGGGCCCCTTTTGCACAAATTACTTCTCAATTCAGTGTGGATTGTGTGCCTCTCCATTGTTTCTCCAGACTCTGGGACCCTGGTTTTAAAATGAGATGTAAAATGTTCTCTCATCAGAGCAAATTTGGACCACTGAGCAACAGACCAGTTCTTTCTTTAGCCCAGTTATGACGCTTCTGATGTAGTTTGTTGTTCACCAGTGGCTTGACAAGAGGACTACGACATTTGCCATGACCAGTTCCATCTGTGTGTGGTGGCTCTTGATGGCCTAACTCAGAGGTTCCCAAACTTTCTCAGTTGAGGCACCCTTAGGGTCTCCATAATTGTTCAAGGCACCCATAAGATACAATCATTTAAAAAGTAAAGTTTTTGAGTCAAAACCATGTAATAATTATTTAGGTATAAACAGAAATACCTCAGGTTGACATCAAATCTTGTGTTGCTCCTATACAGGAAGTAAAATTGTGTTTCTAAGTAACACTAGCAATGTTGCACCATATCAGAAAAAACATTCCGCGGCACCCCAATGAGAGCATTGCGCCACCCCAGGGAGCCACGGCNCANAGTTTGGCCTAACTCCATCGTCAGTCCACTTCTTTTGCAGCTTCCCCACATTTGATTGGCCTTTTACAGCCATGCTGTATTTTATGTACTGTTGATTTCGTGGACACATGACCAATTGTTATGGGCTGTGTACTCGGCTTTTACGTCCTAACTTAGTACCCTATATCATTGTATAAGTCTACCTTGATTTACCTTGTTTTATTTTTCTCTGGAAAGCAAAAAAAAATGTTTGCAAAAAAAAAAACAAAACCAAATAAAGAAATCTGTTTAAATGTTAAAAACGTCCCTATAAAAATGTGGGTAAAATAAAATACATATTAATAATACCTTTGGTGTATGTCAGACCAGGCCATATATATTTTTAATAATGTGATGTCCATGGCACAATCAATATTAAGTGTCATTTTCAGCCTTTAAAAATGCTTTAAGAACAATATCAGAGCTCAATAAACATGGACCCATAAATAAGTTTGTTTTACATGGTTTCTGTCCTTATTTAACAAAATAAAATGTACTTTTCCTTAAGGGCATGTTTTTTTTAATTGCATCTCATGTTACACCTGATGATTAAGAAATAATCTATTTTTCTCAGGAACAATGAACTTACCAGCATTGTGTACACATATAATTACTGTGATAAGATTGTGAGGACAGAAAAGATTATGTACCAAGCATAGCAGACTATTTGAGAAGGGAATGGCCAACATACATCTAATTGTTGACGCAACAGATCAAGAAACAGGGTTCGGTCAGATAAACGTATTAATAGCATCTCAAATGTACCACATAATCGTTTTACAAATGTATGGACGAGACCAAATCATATACTAACTTAATGAAATAATTCACTTCTTTGTGTTTTGCATTATTCGGTATAATCTGCCTCAGACGCTCAATTGATTAAAATTTGCAAGACACTGTACTTATACTGAGCATCCTACAATACCATAGGAAATTTCCCAAAAGTGCAGCAATTAATTGTATCAACTCATTTTGTTGATTACCACTGAATATTAACAGAAACATAAAATTTACCGGTGGGGATTCCAGCAGAAAAAAGAAAAAGCAATCCTCTTGTAAGAAATAAAATGATAGTTTCATATTTTACATTGTTTTGCTTATTATTATTTTATCCCCATGCTATGTATGTACTTTCACTATGTACGGCGCTGCGGAAACCATGTGGTGCCTTGCAAATAAACTTAATAATAATAATAATAATATTATATATATAGTGCTTTATATTTAAACAAAGCTTGAGTAGCAATAAATAGACTGGGGAGGTGGAATAGCATTGTTTGCAAGTATGAGAATTGTAAATTTAATAAATATAATGACATTTAAATTATGGAAATAGCTTTGAATTAACCTGTTTAATAGTAATAAAACATATGACCATACATATTTTTGTTTGGAAGCTCATGGACATAACTGAAACTAGGAAGCTGTACTATGAGAAATAGATATAACATTCCCTATAAAATGGTTTATTTTTTGTTGTGTGGGATCTAGATGCTGGCATTTACCCACAAGGAGTAATAATCAAAGATAACTCTCAATGATCTTTCACCATTTTGACTGACTGAGGTTTTTTCTTACCTCCAGGCTAAGTCATTAGTAGAAAAAGTTTAGGTAAACAAGGTACCTTTTTCTTTAAGCTTAAACAGATCTGATTAATGTGTCACTAATCTCACCATGATGATGATGGTAAATGTAATCAGGTAATGAAATTCAGTGTCTGGATGCATCCCATTCCACATTCAGCATGTACAGTAAAACTTGAGCTTTTTGTATTCCCAGCCCTTAAGAGGACCATCCATCAGAATGGTTATTTTGCCAATTCACCAATTATAGTGAATAGGCACAATAATTGTTCTAGTGTGTCCAGATTATCATCCCAGAAAGTCCAGAGGGGACAATATTGTGTATGTGTGTGGGCAGGTCCAATTATTTGACCCTGTACCCACACCCTACTCACACATTTACACTATTAAACCACCCACCCATCCACAGTTGGAACTTACCTGATGCATCCGTTGCGAGCAGGGGAAATGTCATGATTATTGGCCACCTCTGGCTGGCAGCAATAATTGATACAGTGGATGGCCAGCTTTAGACTTTGTCTAAACCAGATATAGACCTCTACTACGGCTGCATTCAGAGCTGCAATTGTAATGCTCGTAGAGATCTGAGATCAAATCATCCTGCAACGTTTACATGGGCAAAGAGAAAGACCCCTTGCACACACAAAGTTGATCCATACCTTACAATATGTGTGACCAGATACTAGGGTTTTTTGAAGCCCTTACTGTACAACCATGTCCTACCACGCAGTTGAGAAGTGTTACTCTTTTGTAACCACATCTTTTGTCAGCAGCAAGCCAGTGTTTCTGCAGAGGACTTAATAACCGATGCGGCTGAGCAAGTAATCTTTACCCGTTTACTTGTGCAGCAGCGTCACTTGCGTTTGTGCAATTATTCAGGACTTTACTGTAGTTGATAATATGCCAGCTTATAATATATTATATATATTCTGAATTGAATATATCGAAAATGTATCTCAATCAATGCAAAAATATGATCATGTGCAAATTTGGAGGCAAGTGCTAATGGGACAAGGGATGGTAATCTTACATTACAGATGTGCCCTCCAGATAGAAAATCTTAAGGTAGGGCCCTACTATTGTAAGTCAAGGTGGTCCTTGAGCACAGAGTGCAGTGGCAGTAGAGGTCTGCATCTGGTCCTGTGTAACCATTTTGCCATCAGATCAACATTTTGATTAAAATAACCGCACCATTTCCTGTGTATTAATGTGGCCAGCGAGAGGTTGTATCTAGGTAACCTTGCACATTGAATTGAACACCTCTTCTTAGTTTTATTATGTTTCACAAGTATGAGCATGAAGAACATGTAATATTTCATGTTGTTATATATATATATATATATATATATATATATATATATACACACTCTACAGCACATTTAATTCCATAAGGTACATCATGTTTTTAGTGTATGATCAAAGTATTACTAAACTGGAAAGAAATATAATCAATGACTATTAAAAATAAATGTATTTTCAAGTTGACCCTTTGGTTGCTCCTCAGAGGACAATAACTGAAGTTTAGTCTATTGCTAGGTGTTCAAATAATGACTGATTGTCACTTATGTTAAGACAGCGTTAAAATTGGTTATTGACAAACTCTGCTTTAATCAATCCTTTTTGTTCTCAACTCCCCTTTCATAAAGACACAATTCTAAATCATCGCGTATAACCCCCACCTTTATCTCTGCAAGGTCAGATCTGATCACCAAAGTTATCACTGTAAATATTTAGATTAAAGCACAGTGTGCTCTCATTGTCATTTACCACTTAATACATTAACTGGATCTAAGTGCTCTCAAAAGACATAAGAGACACGTCTTTATTTTATGGATGCTGAATAATTGAAACAAGGAACATGCACTTATGAGGTGTCTATAGATTACAGAAAGCCTTGCTGTTAGCATTATGTATGGCGAGCATGCTTTATTCTAAATGATAGAAAGAAACACTTGCTATCCATATTATATATACAGTATTACTATTCTATAGGGCGTGAATGAAAAGAACAATTTCAAAAGCCCATTTATTTTTATAAAAATGCAGAAATTTAACATAAACCTATCAATACAATACAATGAAGGAATATACAGCAGCATAGCTATGTACATGACTAAAGCTGGCCATACACTATAAGATAAATTGTCCCAATCG